>JABEEJ010000039.1:0-45964 GCA_013363135.1 Fusarium brevicatenulatum | reverse complement strand
GGCTAAAGCCTCTTTTAAAACTTAAACTTTATTATAGTAAAACAAAAGCCTCTAGGAGCAAGAGAATAAAAGACCTAAGCTTAAGGTAATAAAATAAACTCTATAAAAGGTATCTTAAACTTATACTAAATTACCTAAGTCTTTTTATTAGTTAGGTTTAAGGTCTTAAGTTTTATTTTCTCTCCTAGAGAAGTCAAGCTAACATGCAATATGCCAGATTTCGAATCAGCCCAGTTCCGTCTGTCAAGGGAGATGATCTACGATACACTGCAGCGGAGGTTTTCAGCTGCCCCAGTACAAGACTTTTGCAGTTGCGAATGTGACTTAAGAGGGATCGGCGACAATTGGATCTATATGATTCGGGAATGACTGACAGACAATCTGTAGATCACTTTCGCTGCGCCAATCATATCCATATATATTGAGGCAGTTGATGTCTTAGATGCCCCGGAGTAAAGGTTGGTAACTTTCTTCAATGTCTCACAATTGAACTGCCGCGATGGGGTTTGATCTTGCTTTTGGATGTTTGTTTAAGACATTTCAAAACAAACGGCATGACAGTTATGTGCTGGAAGTCTGACAGATGGTTCTACGTGCCTGGGACAGTTCTGAAGTCTGATTATCGGGCGATGATTTCTGATCATAAGATAAAGTCTGAATGAGCAATAAATTCCAGAGGCGAATTGAGAATATATACGAGCGCAGGCTTAAGTCGCAGAAATCAAGAAAACACACGCGGCATTTGAGCTTCAAGTCCAACTAGAAACACTGTTGTTCCTGGCTAACTACCGGCACTGTCAGAAGGGTATGACATAGACAGCGACGAGAAGCCTCCAAAGAGTATCGATAAACATCCGAGTTACCAAGTTGGACGATCACATACCAGAAGATCAAGTTTGAGCTTAGCCCAGCGCGTCAAGTTTAATTCCCAGGGCAACTAACTTCCGAACTGCATAGATACCAGTACTGCCATGGCATTTGACGGGCCTATCATGCGTTTCAACTTCAGCTGCACATTTCATGAATTCGGGAAGGAGTGAATCAGCTTCTTCCAAGACTCACAGATGATAAGACTATCGGGAACAGCTACAATCCACTCTCGGACAATTCTGATGACCATTGAAAAGTATAAAGCGGCTGCATATTCCCTTCTCATCACTCAATCACCAGCACTCACAATCAACACTTTACCAACACAACTACTTCAATCGCACAGCTTCTATCAAATCATCGCCATGAAGTTCTCCTCCATGCTCATTTTCCCCGCTCTTGCTCTTGGAGCTGCCACGCCAAAGCTTCCGGTTTCTTCTATCGACCCTGCCTGTCTTGAGAGCATCACCAGCGTCGCCGACTGCATCAAGAACCTCAAGCCCACCGGCGGCGCCACTGCACTGACCGATGTCGCAACCTGGTAAGTCTAATACTCTCTGTTCAGCTTTGGCATAGATCGTCAACTAACAGGATACAGCCTCGCCGAAATTGTGGCTGGGGTCCAAAAGTGTATCCCTGGTGTCCCTGGCGGTTTGCCTTCTGGCCTTCCAACTGGCATCCCTACTGGTCTCCCCACCGGCCTGCCCGTTCCTCTTCCCACTCCACTCCCCGGTGGTCTTCCTGGAAATGGTACCCCTGGAGTTCCTGAGGTCCCTGGTATCCCCGGGCTTCCTTAAGTGTCTTCCAGCATACCAACAGCCTTAGAGACTTTTCTTCACCTGGGGATGGACGGGCGGCGTTTTCGTCAACGGGATGCCCTTGGGAAGAGTGTCTAACATTGGCTTGGATATTGGTTGTGATAATCGAGGGTTTTGGAGAGGAATCAACTTGTTGTGCATAGCTTCCATAGCATCAAACTCATTGGTTTGGCCATGCGCAGTAAGACTTTCGCAGTACATTGCAGTAGTGATCAGAGAAGCGATAAATGATCTTGGTGATGATCTGTGCGAGCCGAATTGACCACCATTCTATGATTGCAACGGATAAAATGGCGCTTTAAAGGGAACAGAGACCAGGCCCAGGAAAAAGCCAATATCCTATTTCCAGGCATCTCATGAGCATAAATGAAATGCTTTCGAGGTTCCGGTCCATTTCAACATCTAAACAGTGTCCGGCATGTAGACTTTTTTTGAAAACGGCCTGAGATAACATGACCCGTCAATGGATATAGTTGCTGTCTGTTTCGACTCACTCAGAGCGCCCAGTCTAACTCCAAGCGGCTGGGAACCCAGCTAGCCAATCCAACCTGCCTGAAATATCGCTTAAACGATAAAGATACTCGAGGAAGATCAGATCATTCAACTCGCGTAGCCCCGAACGGTCCAAAAGCTTCTCATTGACGTGGCGAGAACAATCATTCTGTACTGCATGGATGTCACCGACTGGCTAACACTGGCTCCACCCCGAGGCCCGGATAGTACACCCTCACCTTTAGCCATGAGAGTATCCCTGGTATCGAGGACTAGGGTCTCGATACTACATAACAGAAATACTTAAGCAAGTTTATTATATTCTAACAGAAATTTAGACCAGTTTATCCTGCTTGCTCAAGACTACCAGGCATCATTGACCTTCGACGCTTAGAGTCTTTGACTAGCCCATGTATAGTTAGCCTATCAATGTTACCCGCTGAACCGTATTTGTCATCCTCCACCTCGGCATTATGTTCCGTGACGCAAATGACTGACTCACTGATCTTCTCAGTTCTTTTCTGTATTCATGGTCAATCGAACTTCTACCTTCTCTTCTCACAACTGAGCAGCATAACTAGACAGACCAGGTTACTGCAGCCATGTCTCACCTTACCTACACTGCCTACGAGGGCTATGGCGAGCGCGCCAAGAAGGACCTCTGGTACAGCCAAGCCGTCCGTGTCGGAGACATCATCGAATGTTCTGGCCAAGGTACGGCACCCCTAGAAATGGAAGCGAGGTTGCTGAAGTGCCATCAGGCGGCTGGGATCGAGAGACAGAGAAAATCGACCCGAATGTGGTGATTCAGATAGAAAAAGCGTTCGATAACGTGGAAGCTGCTTTGAAGGCAGCAGGTAGTCGCGGTTGGGAGGATGTTTTCTTCCTAAGGTCACACCACCTGCCCCTCAATAACGAGGCACTTGAGACAATGGTTCGCTGCCTCAAGAAGTATTGCCCGAATCATCAGCCGACCTGGACAGCCTTGGGGGTCCCGCGCTTGGCTTTGGACGACATGCGAGTTGAGATCGAAGTGCGGGCGCATGTCCCTAAAGACCGAGAGGAGAAGTAATTGCGATGATTAAGTATACTAAATGGATAGATCTTAAAATTGAGTATAATGTCATCCACGGTCCGAGTCCCCCATGTCCGGTTTGCGGAATTTTATCATCAGTTGTCTCTGGGTCCCCCAGTCTCCAGGCTTTTACTGTCAACAGTCATATGCGCCGAGTCAATTGATCGATATACAGTTAGAGAAGGAACGTGGCAACGAGTTTCAGTCCCCGTCTTATGAGAGTTTCCCAATCAGGGCTGATGAAAAAGCAGAACTCGACTCGTTTCATTACCAATATATCTCGTTTTCGAGTCCTTTGCTAGATATTCCATTGATCTCGACTTGCTATCGTTATCAGCATGTCTCGAGCTGATAAGACTGATCTAGTCCCAGAACGACCTAGTGGGAGCTTATCTAGAGTGCGTCATTATAGTTGCGCACCAACAGAGGTGATGAACAAATTTGACACCGGGAACCTTTAATGGTGCCAACTGCGGAACGATAATAGGTAAGCTTGGGATACTAATAAAGCGCGCAGCGCATAACGCAAGACGGCGATATAAGTCCTGGTGATTACGAATCTAATGTCTTTCTTTATCATCTCTAACGTTATGACAATCAGCCTCTGTTGGCCTCGGCATTGCCTTGGCACTTCACTGCTTGGCCTTGGGCACGTTGAATCTAGGATACGACGTTACCCTTAATCATCAAAGTTGATAGATTTCGAAACAAAGGACGATACTCTTGATTCGTCGGGCAAATTATAGACAAGTCCATATGTCAGTTGTACCTTAACAAGCATCTAATTGGACCGGCTGCCAGTTTCAAACTTGGGGCTGCGAATATCAACGAGGCGGATATTGCGCTGCGTTCCACTGCGGGGAGCCCGCTCGTGATCTTGCTTTGAGGCGGCCACCAAGAGCAAAGATTGGAGCGCTTCGAGTAGCGCCCTCTAGCGCCCTTTCACAGATCCATCAGTCATACATGCCTAGATAGCGGGGTTCAATATCTCCAACATAAATACTCTCCCGCCGTTCTCTTCTCATTCTTTTCATCTCGTATACCCCTCAAAACATACAATTTCACAATGTCTCAAGGAAAGACTTTTACTCTCAGCACCGGCGCCAAGATCCCGTAAGTCAACCCGCAAGCCCAGATAAGAGGGGTGAGCTAATTGTTTAAAGTCTCGTGGGATACGGCACATGGCAGGCTTCTCCCGGTGAAGTCGGTCAGGGAGTCTACGAGGCCCTCAAGGTTGGATACCGACACCTGGATCTCGCCAAAGTCTACGGCAACCAACCTGAGATCGCTGAGGCATTGAAGAAGTCCTTCGCTGAGATCCCTGGTCTTAAGCGGGAGGATGTCTTCATCACCTCTAAGCTCTGGAACTCTCAGCACGACCCTAAGCAGGTTGAGGCTGCTCTGGATGACTGCCTGCAGGAGCTTGGTCTTGAGTACCTTGATCTGTACCTCATCCACTTCCCCGTTTCTTTCAAGAACTCGGGTGCTCCTATTGGCCAGGATTTGTTCCCTCTCACTGGAGGAAACCAGCCTGATGGTGACGTCGTCATCGATGACAGCATCTCTATCGTTGACACATGGAAGGGTGAGTACTTATCTTATCTCTGTCTTTGATCCAGTCTGCTAACCTCTATTTGTAGCTGTGACCGAGCTTCCCAAGTCCAAGGCCCGCGCCGTCGGTGTTTCCAACCATACCAAGGAGCACGTAAGTACTCCACCTCTCTTATGCCAGAACAAGCTACTGACATGATCTGAAGCTCGAGGCCATCATCAAGGGAACTGGAGTTGTCCCTGCTGTCAACCAGATTGAGCGCCACCCTCTCCTGATCCAAAAGGATCTCATTGACTACTGCAAGGAGAAGAACATCCACGTTACCGCATACTCCGTAAGTTGCTACAGTCTAAATCGAGGATTCCACTCTAATTGATGCACAGGCTTTCGGTAACAACATGGTCAACGCTCCCCTCCTCTTCACCTACCCCGAGATCAAGGCCGTCGCCGAGCGATTGACCAAGGAGAAGGGTCAACCCGTTTCCCCCACTCAAGTCCTGTAGGTCACCACCACAATTCAACACTGCTTCACATAACTAACACGATCAAGTCTCGCCTGGGCCCAGGTTGGTGGCCACAGCGTCATCCCCAAGTCTGTCACACCCAAGCGCATTGCCGAGAACTTCCAGGAGATCGACCTGTCAGAGGACGATATCCGCGAGATTGAGCAAGTCGGCAAGGAGCAGCGCAGATACAACGTTCCTTACGTCGCTAGTAAGTTCAACTTCTCTAATTGTTAAGAAATTCAGTGCTAACCATTTCAATAGACAAGCCTCGTTGGGACGTAAACATCTTCGGCCATGAGGATGAGAAGCCTGCTACTCACCAGGTCATCATTTAGACAAAAGTAAAAGTAGATATAGAAATGCTTTACTTGTTTTCTCGTATTATGAAGAAGCATATTTCGTGACTATACTTGGGACTCAACGTGATTTATCAAGGTCCACATACATATATCCTGGATATTCGTCACCTACTACTATCTCGACCTCCAAATGACATCAAGATCACGGCAATATCTCAGAGCATACGTCATTCTCGTGACCTCCCATGATGCTTCAAGATCTTCCTTCACCACCAGCCTATCCTCAGGCGAAGAAAGAAAAGTCCCCAAGGTATACGCTGGCCAATTACCCGCATATGATCTGGCCCATTCTCGACTCCCTTGATGACTCTTGAGAATTTGTAAGAACAGCCTTATCTGCCACTTGTCTCTGGATACCACCGATGGCATAGTCCCTCTACTCCCATTCTCACTAATCTGCTCAAGCAACAGAGACGCAACTATCGCATATAAATATGTTTCGTCCCTGATTTTTAAGCTGGGTATCTTTCTGACCGTATCGGTGGAGAGGTATATGGATTCTGAGTTAGGATCACAGAGTTGTGCTTCCCAGTATTGTACCTCTTGTCGTATCCGGTTGAAGACTTCTGGTTCTAGACTGACACCTGAACGGTAGCATTCCCGCAATATTATGGTTGTACGGAAGAAATACAACGGCACCCCTAAGACAGGGCTCTCGACATTCCAGGGGGCTCCTGACAAGAGACTAGACCTGTCGAGAAGCTTCTCAACACTATCCCAAAAGTCTGGGTCGAACACAAATTCGGATTGGTTGCTTTCTGTCCATAGCCCTGTTGACAGGAGGAACTGCTGGTATATGACACTTTCGAGGGCGAGTCTGTCAAAGAGTCGTTGAATGCCGGCAGGCTTGTCAAGTAGCCTCAAAGTGACGATACGCGTCGCAGCATTGACGTGCTGTGCAACATCACTCTGTGTACCCCATCCCAAGCACTGTCGCAGTCAGTTATTGGCTTTGCGTCATGGTCGCTGGATACATACCCCGTGCAGATAAAGCAACATCACAGACATGAGCAGCGCATCATGATTCTCATATTGCGAGACCTTCCCAAGTAAAAGCTGAAGTTCTTTCACCCCTTCAGCGTAATATGACAATGCAACGGGATGCATTTCCCAAACGGAGTCGGAGAGAAATATGTGTGATGCAGCGCAAGCCAAGACTGAGTAGTATAAGCTCTTGTGAGTCACCATGAGCTGCTTGATCTCAGTGAGCCAGCCGTCGTGGAAGCCGCGGTAGCAGTCTGGTAGGAGGAGGAGGGAAAAGTATTTATCGGAGAAGTGGTCTGAGACGCGGAGTTCTAGGTGGTTGGAGAGTACGCGGTGGACGGTTGCGGCTTGCGAGAGAAGGTCTAATGGGCAGACGGAATCGGTCTCATAGGTAGTTGTTAGCCTTGGGGGGGATAGGGCGTGTTGTACGGCGTGATTGCTGCTGCTGGGTATCAATGAGTTCCCAATGTCATCGTCGGGTAGTTGTGTTTGTTCTTTCAAGCTTCGATCTTGGTGCCGTGAATCGCAATGGTGGGAGTATCGGCGGTCGAGTAAATCGCTTGCTGACGGCCATATGCATTTTCGTCCAGAAGATCGACACAAGTCGCAGATCGGTGACTTTTCATCGCATTTCTTTCGTCTTTGTCTACCTGGGATCATTTGTTAGCAAGACAATACACACTGATACTGTAGACTTACATGTAAAGCACCCCGTCTTTGTGCGCAACTTTCTCCGTGAAGTATTAATCTTATCAGTCATGGTCGCATCTCTGGTCGCGACATAAACAAGAAATCGCGGGCGGGGGCGAGTCGGTAGTGGCAAGGGAGGAGCTATTTGAACTCAACGTTGGCGTGTGACCAGGGACATCTTGTCCTAAACGGGTTAACTAGTGTTCCTGGCGCGCGTCAGCGTTATCTGGGGCTGATCATCTCTATCGTCACTGGACGATAACTTCATGGTGGAGTTCGTAGGATGCGGGGTTAACATGGATGGTTATCCTGCCATGCACTTGGCACGACGATAGCCGATATCAAGATCCAATTCGCCCAATCAGTTCCTTGTTGCATATCTTGGGCGACTGGATGCTGTTATCAAGACAATGATGACATTTATCAGTGCCGGGTAGACGGAACTGGAAGAGGGCAGTGCACATGGGGTACACATTTGAGTAGCCAGAGTATTTTTGGTTTTACATCAATTAAAGATTCACATCCTGGTTGATCTAGGTACTCTTAAATGCCAATAGCTACAAGGTCCAGTGATTCTCTCCTCCATTAAACTATAGAAGTAACTAATATTACCATATATCAATCAGTGGCCTTGACCATCCTCCGACAGCTCATAATATTTCTCAGCACTACGGGATCTGAACATCTTGCCATAGACCATCATGATGATAAACGCAGAGGAAGCTGCCATTCCGACAAATGCTGCGGAAATGAAGCAGTTCTGGTAACCAAGATGGGTTATCCAAGGAGTGATCCTACCAAAATGTTAGCAATTATTGACGAGATCTGGTAGAATGAGACTTACCCGTAGCTAATTGCAAAAGACATGGTGTTTCGAATGAGAATGACAGTGACGATCGCATCGCCACTGATGCCGTGATAACTATCGATGAGATAGTTGACGCTGAGAGTGACGCCCACAGCGCTGGTAAACGCGAGACATCCCATCGCAAACACAAGTCCAAACCAATGGACACTATGGGCAGCTCCAACGCCCCAAAGGATCAGTGAACAGGGCACCATGACGACGCAGATAGCAAAAGGCCAAAGACGGCTCTCGGCTTCCATGATGCCACCATTGCGACGCGCAAGTCTGATGGTGAGAATATCACTGAGTCGACCAGAGACCACGGCTCCAATGACGACACCGACGCAGCAAGCAAGATAGCTCAGGCCAACCATGGAAGAACTAAAGTTGTAGGGCGGTCCCGAAAGAATCAGGGAGGCTGTGGCGTTGAGGACGTTGAACCAGATGAGGTATGAACCGTAGGAGAATCCGGCGTAGAAGATGACAGGCCAAGTTAGATACTTCAACGATCGCCACGAGCGCGTGAGCATGCTCTGTCCCGGCGAAGGCTGCCAAAGCGACATTTTCTGGATAAAGGTCTTGGGGGAGTTGTACACCTCACCATTCTCCGCAGCGGGGGCGTCTGCAGCTACCGAATCACTCTTTTCATTCTTGATCTCACCCTGGGAGAACGTAACCTCAGGCGTATCCTCATAAACAACTTCTCGGGTATAGTTCGTCTCTTCCATGAAGAGGAAGAGGAAGACAAACACAGCAGCCAGAAAGATAGCGGGCCAGTAAAAGACCCATTGCCAGCCTTGATGATCGGCGATGAAGCCGCATACAACTGGGGCGAAGTAATTACTACCGGCGAGGGCGAAGGAATAAATTCCCATGTATGTACCGCGCTCGTGGGTGAAGAACTAAGTTCGTTAGCAGAGGCTTTGAGGAGGGTTTTGGGAACTTACGATATCAGTTACTGAGATCTCGGGAAGAGCTTCGATGGGCGAGATGAAGAAGCCCTGGATGATGCACTTTGCTAGCCACTCGCCATTGCTTTTGACATATGCACTAAAAGCCCGTTAGTCAAAGGATACATATCAGATACAGGATCGAGACTAACCTCCAGATACTGGTTCCCTAAGAAATGAGATGTTAGAAATGTGTACAAGGCTTACAGGGAAGGTCACTTACTATAGCACCAAGAATAGAGATCAGATATGTCAAGCGTTTACCGTAACGCAAAGAAAAAGGCTGCCAGAAGAGAAGACTCCACCCAAGAAAGAGAAACATATATCCCGTGCCCTCATTAAGAGTAGCGATAGAAACTCCAGATTTAGCGGAGAGGGGTACAAGGACTGAGTAGACTGTAGATACTGCAAAGCCAGCGAACCAAGTATATCTACATATTGTTAGTTGTGTCACAGCACGGTGGAGTAACACGTACAAGTTCTGGCAAATCAGTGAGAGTAGCTTGCGGCGGGGAGTCCAGTTCAATGGATCATTGGGATCTTTGGACGGAGTTGGGTTCAGGACAATGTCGGCAGATGAACTGGCATGACGAGCATGCATGTCGTGGTCCAGATCCACAAGGTGGACTGTACCAGGAATACTCATGGATTCGGTCATTGCGGGTAGGTAGAGAAATGGAGTAAAAAGCGGGATTGGTAAGAGATCTGATGGATACAAACGTGCGTTGAGGCCTGCCAATATATACCCCATCTACCAAGTCAAGAATGATACCGCTGATATGATGAAGCTGTGAATATCGATAGTTATCTTCGTTTCCGAAGATTCGCTTCCCCGCTAAGAGCTAATCATGAGGGGGGCGGATAAGCTAGTGGTGCATTGGTGCAACATGATGGCGCAAATAGACGTGAATGGTCAGTCTTATCACCATGGTGGGACGCGGGCTTGAGCTAAGTTAGGTTGATAGCTGTGGCCAATGATGTGTATTTGCGACGGATCACTCGTGTCGACCTACCCTAAGAGTCTAGGAATGCAATTCCGAACGTTACAGTGAATATCGAGCGGGCGAGGGGAACGAGATGATCATCCCGTTGCATTTTAGTAGTATTAATACTTAAGTTATCTTTCAATCTATCTGACCTGTCTATATTTTCTATCCCAAGTTCATTATCTCTGCACCCTTTGATTCTTATCAACATCCTCTTCATTCCATCATGAGCGTCATTTCACCAGCCCCTCTCCCGCTATCTCAGCCCCAAGCCCTCATCAAAGATGCCTCCATCGTTCAAGTAAGAGCTGCCGACGATGTAGAGCAAAACACTCCATTCACTGTCCAGCCAAAGCCTGTTCCTCGCGGAACACCCGCCTTTGAAGCTAGACGCGCCGCTCTTCTCAACACCATCAAGTCCAAAGTTCCTCAAGAATACTACCTCCCCGCCGAGTTAATCGCCAACCCTCCTCTCGACGTTTCCAACATCCCTTCTTCCTGCGGCATTCTCACTGAAGATGAGGTCCGCATTACAGAAGATTATGACGCTGTTGGTCTACTGCAAGCACTCGCCAGCCGTGAATTTTCGGCTGTTCAAGTCGCTACTGCTTTTGCCAAGCGGGCTATCATTGCGCATCAACTTACCTGTTGTTTAACGCAGTGGCTTATGGATGAAGCTATTGCTCAGGCAAGAGGTCTTGATGAGTATATGGCTAAGCACGGGAAACCTATGGGTCCTCTGCATGGACTGCCCATCAGTATCAAAGAACACATGGCTATAGCTGGGACGCTGTCGTCTCAAGGTTGTCTTGCAAGCTTGAGAGAGGATACGACAGATAGTGACATGGTCGCGATTCTGAGAAGTCTCGGCGCTGTGTTCTATTGCAAGACCAATCAGCCCCAAACCATCATGCACCTTGAAACTGATTCCCTTTGGGGTCGTACCCTCAACCCCTTCAACATCAACCTCTCAGCAGGTGGATCAACCGGCGGTGAAGCAGCCCTTATTGCAATGAAGGGTTCTGTCCTCGGTGTTGGTACTGATATCGGCGGTAGTATTCGTGGTCCTGCAGCCTTTTGCGGTATCTACGGATTCAAGCCAACGTCATATACCATGCCGATGAGAGGGTTCGATGCCATGCCGTTTCCAGCCGAGTTGAATGTTTTGGCATCTACTGGCCCTATGTGTCGGAGCTTGAGAGACATGGACTTGTTAATGCAGAGCGTGTTGTCGTGCAAGCCCCATTTGAAGGACCCGAGATTGGTGCCTATTCCTTGGAATGGCCTCAAGGCTCCGATAAATGGTCGTTTGAAGATTGGCTTTGTTAGCGACGATGGATTCATCGTTCCTCAACCTCCAGTCCTGAAGGCTCTGGCGTGGGCACGAGAGCAGCTCTGTGATCCAAAATACAGTGATCTCATTGAGCTCAAGGACTTCAAGGTGTTTGACTCGGCTGGCGCTTGGTCCAAGATTCGACGTATGTATTGGCCTGACGGTGGACAGCCATCACGAGATGCCATCCAAGCTACAGGCGAGCCCATTCATCCTCTCAGTGACTGGATCTGGAAAGATGCAGAGCCACTTGGTATGAAGAACGCCGTCGACTTAAGTCTCATGCGTCGGGAACGAGATGAATTTCGCTGGGCGTTCGCAAAGAGCTGGGAAGATCAAGACGTAGACATACTGATCGGACCGGCATTCGTCGGACCCGCTTCAGCGCATGATACAGCGTTCTTCTGGAACTATACGTCGCTGTATAACCTTGTGGATTATCCTGGTGTCGTCGTACCTACACCTTTCAAGGTAGAGGGAGGCGAGAAGTATGCTGGTGGGTATGAGCCGTTGAGTGAGGCTTGTGGACAGGTGAAGAAGTTGTGGGAGGAGTCAGACTTTACTGGTGCTCCGATTACTCTTCAGATTGTGGCGAGGAAGTATCATGATAACGAGTTGTTTGGGGCGCTGGCGGTGTTGAAGGATGTATTGAAGCTGCAGTAGTTACTTGTAACATATATAAATTGCATTCATGAACTCGAATGAAGTCTGTTATCATCTCACTGAAGACGTCGAGACCTGATTGAACTGGACAAGCGAGCAAGACAGACGAGGCTTAGCAGGAGACGTCATACCTCGGTCCAAGCAAACGGTTAAAGTTGGAGCTAGCGATACACTATCCTCCAGCTAACGAATCATCTTTAGCGCTTCCAGTGCGCTTAGACCACTGAAGATTAGCTTCCGAGTGCTTGTGTCGATCATCATGTCCTTGGAAGTGCATCATCGACTCGACGCGCCATCACAAGAAAAACAATAAATAGCCTGCTACGCAGCACAGCTTGCTGAATGCACTCGTATGTGACACAAGAAAACACGGAAAAAAAGTATGGCAGCTGCATTCAACATCGTGCGCCAGAGCTTATTCGCCGGCAGCCCAAAATACACAGAAAATGACTTACCCGACCTCAAAGGCAAAGTAAGTCTCAATCGTTCAACGCCCCGAGAACCCTCACTCACGTTGTCTCTCCAATTTGCAGGTAATCGCCATCACAGGCTCAAACACCGGCGTCGGCAAAGAAATCGCCAAAATGGTCTACAGCAAAAACGCAAAAGTCTACATGTTTGCACGAACAACTACGAAAAACGAAAAGGCTCGCGACGAGATCAAAGCTGCCTCTCCAGAATCACACGGCGAATTGATCTGCATACAACTAGACCTCGCCGACCTTGATAGTGTCCAAGCTGCTGCTGCGGACTTTATGAGCAAGGAAGATAAGCTTCATGTTCTTTTTAATAATGCAGGCGTTGGATTCCCTGAATATGGCTCCAAGACGAAGCAAGGCTACGAACTACAATTGGGAACCAATTGTCTTGGTAGTTTTGCTCTGACACAGGAGTTGACGCCTGTATTGGTCGAGACGGCGAAGATTTCTGCACCAGGGAGTGTTCGTGTAGTTTGGGCTTCGTCAACAGCTGCGTTTTGGACGTCCACAAAAAAGTACACCGACCGAGTCAAAGGGATCGAAAATCAGAGCCTGTTTCAGCAATATGCGATTAGCAAGCTTGGGAATTACTACCACGCCACGGAATATGCCTCCCGCCACAAAGACGACGGTATTATTTCTGTGCCGCTCAACCCTGGAAATCTCGACTCTGAGCTTTGGCGTACACAGGGGAAATTCCTGACTTGGATCCTGAGAAAAACTGTTTTCTATCCGTCGCACTATGGCGGTTATGTCAATATCTTTGCTGGGTTTTCTCCTGATGTGACACTGGAGAATTCGGGCAGATTTAGTAAGTGGTCCTCTAAATGTTCTTTGGGAGATTAACTAACGTGATGGACTTGTAGTTTCGCCGTGGGGAAGGTTGTGGCATGCGCTACCGGCCATGGTGAAGGGATCAAAGTCAGAAGCTGAGGGAGGGACTGGCCATGCGAAGCGGTTTTGGGAATGGACAGAGGAACAGGTTTCACGACATGGGTCTGCTGCTAGTGTCAAGGAGCCTCTTGGGTAGTGGTTGATGAATAGGGAGAACGTGGGGCAGTTTTGTCTTGAATCGCCTTATTTGTAGTTAGTAGTACTTAGAGATACCTCAATCTATAGGCAAATTCAATTGCATTATCTAGTGGCTTTTTGAATGATCTTGATGCTCCCTACGGAGTACACGAATGATCCAATGCACTAGGCGGGCCTTGGGAACTAAGAAAAGTCACAACTTTAGATGATGGTACTAGAATAAACTTGACAAAGAGTTCCTAAGCTTAGGCTAAACTACATAACCATCTTTATCCCTCAAGATTCATATCCTGACACTTCTTCCCTCCTCTCATCCCGGTAGCGGAATAGCAAGACGGAATATTGCTCTAACCAAACCATCAACATTCAGACTTTACTAAGCCAATATTCATCAGTGAGGCGTCATCCTACATCTTGGTTCAAGTCGCTTGACTCAGGAATCGCTGCAAGGACTCCTTTATCTGACAAAAGCCGCGATAAAACAACAACAAGAGGGACACCTTGAAAAACAAGTTGATGAAATGTCCAAACAAGATATGGGGAGACTTCAAGGCATGAAAAAACAAAAGCCCAGTTAGAAGGCCCAACCAAAAGGGCATCTGGAGGACCGGCATGTCAGCGGCCAGTGACCGAGATACCTATGCAAGTGAACGAAAGAGGTAGAAGACAAGTGCGATGCCACCCACTGGGACGATGCAGTAGTACGCGGCAGTGAAGAAAAGGTTAAGGAGAAGTCGGATGTTCTTCAGGATGGTGATGCAGAAGGAGAAGAAGATGAGAAGGGTGAAGATCAACATCAAGATGATGGAAAGGGGAAGGAGTTCACGTTGGGCGGTCTTCATGGTTGGTGGAATTTATGAAGGTGAGTGTACTTGAGTTGACTTCTGGGATAGCTGATACTGCAAAAGGTTGACTCTTCTGTGGCCGACAGTGCTAGTTTCCGATACCTTTATACGATTTCTAGGCGATTGTCTTCCCAGTGTCAATTCACCTTTTCTGCCTGGGGTCTTTGGACATGTATCGAGAACGGTGAATGTCGTATCGTGAACAATTGTGCGCTCTTAAGCTTGGCGCTGAATACGTAGGCGGCTGCAGACCGTAACTTGAACAGTATTCCTACGTTCCTTAGCCCTTGAAAGGTCGTTTTACAATTTTGTAGGCGAAGATCCAAGAAGATATGAATATGTATGTTTAACTCAAGTCAAAGTGATGAAATGGACAACGACGGAACAGAATGGAAGACTGAGCACCCGTTGGAGCAAAACTCTATCACTGATTCTAAGCACATTGATACAGATATCTGTACAAGACCTGCGCATGGGAACAACACATTTTCTGGTGACGGCGTCTCCCTACCTATGGCGATGGTCGTTAATATCATGTCTGGGCCTTGTGAGCGAGGTACATGACTCGGTAACCCGGCTTTGCTCGATAGTCTATACTTCCACTGGCATCACTACCGGTATCACTGATCCCAGCAACGCTGGCAAAGACGTCCTGATCTAGCTACCTGTGAAGATAAACCGAACATTCGCGTTAATTTCAGCGCCACTAGATCGGCATATTAAGCTCCCGTAAGAGATTATTGCGACAGGTACTGAACCCTTTTTGAAATACAGTTCGGACCCAGTTTCTATACGACTATTCTGTCGTGATAGAAAAGTCCCGGAACTGCACCTTCAACATTCCGCCGCTCTCACTCTCATCACCCTTCGGCATACAAGCCGCAAAACCAATCCAGATATCATGTTCAGGAGCAACATCAACAACCCAAGTCATCTTCCTCACCGGCGTTCTCCTCCCATCCCTCCCCGTAACATAAATCCAAAGCGACCCCTTCACCTTCTCCATCTCAAAAGTAGCACAACTATCCTCCAACCTAACCAAACTCCAATCCGAGTACGGTTTCGCAGCAGCGACAGAAGCAAAGAATTCGCCGTCGACTTTCTCGATGCCAGCTTTGATCCATGTTCGCGGTGATTCCGTCAGGCCTGTTTGAGTGATGGGGATGGGTTCGGGGATGAAGAGGATGAGACCGCCTTGGGAGTAATTCCCGGGAAAGTCTGAGGATATAGTGACTTTTGCACTTTTGAATGAGGCTAGGGAGAGAGGGGTTGCGTAGATTGGTCCCGTGAAGTCATCGCGGCCGCCAGCGCAAGAGGGAGTTCTCCAGATGTCGGGGCCGGGAATAGCGACGAGTTCAAAGGGCTCGGATTCTGGGTTCTCTGGAAGAGGTGATTGGCTGGGCACGCCGGAAAATAGATTGAATTTCATATTGCGTTGATCAGGAGCCTTTTGTTAGAACAATAGTCAGGTCTCTGAGGATGTAATGTTCAAAGTAGGTACCTGATCATGACAGATCTGCTGAACATCTCATGTTTTGTTTGCTGCGGTGCGGGGTTCGTTATCGGTGAAACTACCCGATTAGGAAGTAACGATAAGACGGCCCCGGTATTTAGGGTAGCCCAAGAAGCGGCAGATCCATGAAACAAATAATGAAACCCATTTCAATTCAATTCAAGGACAGTCTTTTCGTTCGAAGCTCAAAAGTATTACCTGTAACTTCTATTGCTCTTCCTACTATAAATAGGCTATCGCAGCTGAGTATCAAACAAGATGCGCCTGAACATCCTTCGTAAGAATCTCATGCATCTCCCGGGTATTCGACCCCGCCAACACACACTGACATACCTTCACCGCACGGAGCAGCGCAACAAGTATATACAACTGCTCAGCCTCATCAAGCTCCTCATCTGTAAGAAAGTCCATCACATTGTCAGCCAGACCCTGTATATCCTGATGACCACCCTCCTTAGCTGATAAATCAATGTTCATGAAATCTACTTCAAAGTCGGCCTGGAGTAGCTGCACAAGCGCCGGTGCTCCCTTCAATAGGTCTGTAGGTCCATTGGCAATTCGTTCTGTGCGACCCACGTACGAGAGCCAAGCGTCGATTCGCATCAGTTCGATATTCAAGTCTTCGCAATACCGCTCTTGATCGTGCAGATAGCTCGATACCTGCCACTCATATGAATGCAGTAATTCCAGCGCTGGAATAGTGTAAGGGAACGCTGGAACTCGTACACCCTTGTATGAGCCTCTTGCAATAACACCACCACGGGCATTACTTGCATACGCAGGGTATGATATACCACCGTAAGTGATCCAATCTCGCGTTGTATAGAATCTGTTGGGACTGCAGTAAATCAAGCTGACATTCTCCTCCAGAAACCCTAGCAGCGCTTCCAAAATGACGGTGACGGCACCGACTAGTGAAGTATCTGTCGGTACGTCGGGTCTCCATGGTGTAGCCCAGAAGCCCTGATAGATGTCTACTTGGCAGAACCAATACATATCCATCCTGTTAAGCGAAACAACGTTGCCTCGAGATCTGTTTCGTCTGTCGCGTTCAACCTCTCGCTCTTCGCGCCTGTGCCGTCTTTCCGCTTCTCTTGCATGAGCTTTGTCCTCTTTTGTTTCTGGTTCTGAGCTTAGCCCTTCTCCCGAGTACGTCAGTAAGAACTGAGGCCTGCTGTCGCTCGTCCCTGACTCCTCGACGATAGCCTTGTCCTTCTGTATCTTTCGGCTGCGTTTATTCCTCTTCTCTTGTCGCTTCTTGGCGGCATGGCCCCTGTCTAGTGTCTCCGGACCCAGCGGTCGTCCGGGGTCAGATACGACTTCATCGCCGCTATCTGGTACATCTTCAACCGTGGCTCTTCTCTGAGATGGGCGAATATCTGGTTCTCGGTGACTCGTGTGTTGCGGAGTTTCTTCTGGCAATGTGTCCCAGTGTGATGTCTGCGTCAGAAGGAGACGAGTGACCGGCCGAGGAAAAGTGGCAAGGAAGCCCCCTCCATTATTTTGAGGAGCGGCTACATTCAGCTCGTCGGGGGTCCTTTGAGAACGACGTCCATCTTGGTCCGCTGTTTCTTCTTTCTCTGAATGGCCATCTACCAACGGTTCGGTAGCTAGTGATGCTGGGATATCATCACCTTGCCCCTTTCCTTTTGCATCGTGATGAGTTGAGTTGTTGGAATCGCCTGGATACATTCTAGATCTCTTTTCTTGCACTGGACTTTGACCACTTAGCTGGCCTTGTTGGGAGGTTGCTCCAGTGAGCTCCTGGTGCAGTTCTTCCTCAAGAGCCGTATCTTGTTCCTTTATGGAGTTGAGTTCAGCTGCCGACGGAGACTGGTGTACCGGTGTCGCCCGCCCTTGGTTATCATCACCACTTCCCCCGTGGTCTTCATTCTTCTCGTTATTCTCATTACGCTCTATAGCAGCTGCTTGAGCGGGAGGGCGTGACGGCTCTATGATGAACCAATTGCCGTCTTGGGGCCGGCGATTAATGGACACAGACCCTGTCCTATCTGATCTCTTAACCTTCGTCTTCTTCTTCTTCTTCTTCCGGCCCTCGTGTTGATCCGCATCGACTGGAACAATTCCAGCCATCTTGAACCCTCGCCTCTGGTCCTGATGCCTGTAAAACGGACTGGGGTCTTGATAACTGGTCCATCGGTCGTCGAGACGTCTAGTGGTACGCCTCTTGAGTGAGTTGAATGGCACCTTGGCAACAGTACAGACATCCCATGTCCGAGCCAACCAGCGTTTATTTACGATTCCTCTATCATCATCAGTCCATGGAGGAAGTGATCGGGGCAAGGGTGAGGTGATGGCTCTAGGAGTGAAGTGAAGTATCGGCCCGAGAATAGGATGGTTGGAGCTAGTGATCGTGCCGATAGCGCCTTGCATCGAGAGGGACTTTTCCGTGAATGAACAGTCTGTGATCTTCATACCCGCTGTCAATCCCATAACGGCAATGTCTCTCATAGATACCTGCATCGGTGCCGTAACGAGATCGGAGGGACATCTGTCAGCGTCATAAGTCACAGAACGGTATCTCACCGACCCTCCACACGATGCGTTGATGGCCTTGCAGAAGGATACCCAGGACGCCTCGCCCACGGATACATCATTAGGGACAGAGGCTGGTTGTTTCTTCTTTGCTGGTGATAAGATTGTGCGGGCTCTTCCAAACTTGCAACGCAGCCAAATCCCCAAGAAGTCCCAAAAATTGTAGTCAAAGCCAGTTAAAGAGCTCCAAGAGTCGCTTCTAGTCTGTAATTCGCTTGAGCCCTTGCTTCAGAACTTAAGGCACAGCCAAAGTCTTAGCGAGTCCCAACAAGTCCAACAGGGTCAATTGAAGCGTAAGCGATCTAAGGAACTCCAAGCTTCACTGCTTGTCCGTAAGTCTCGACCTACCATACCCCTACTGTTGGCAGGTGCTCGATAATTGTAGACAATTTCGACTAAAGAGCTTAACGCCGAGTAGTCCACAAGTGAATCTGGCTAAAGATTAGGTAGCATCTCCGATCCGATAGCATAAGATTTGATATGCGGGCTTTCCTTAGGCCACAGATCGGCATCGAGATTGATCTGCGGAATAGAGTAGAGAACTCGGAAGCGAAACTGAGAGAATTGCCAAACACGGTAGCCCTGGCCTGGTAAGGGACCAAACACGACGCTATCGCAAAGACGGATGAGTTGGCCAGTGATTAGGTATTGCTAGAGTGCCTGGGCAGTAGCAACTAAGAGTGCGAAGAGTGCGACGATTAGAGCGGCCACAGCCGAAATTGCGCTTGCATCCCAGTCTCCAGCCATGACCGAGTCGTTTGAAACAAGAGCACGATACTTAGGCCAGTATTCCGATGAAAGTGAGTTCAGCAGAACGAAGAGGTCGAGAACCGTGGCATTACCCGCTAGGCAACTATGTTTGGAGAAACTGGTATTGGGGCACCTAACTTTGGGAGAACTGAAGAAGAAAGCGATACGGGTTGAAATGATTACCCCTTATTTATCTCTCGCAGCTAATATATGCAGGTTGCCTAAAGCGATACTGGATTAGCTGACTTGCATTAAAAGTGCAGATGTGCTTACTTTAAACTGCCTTGCGCGATGCTTTATTAGAATGAGGGCTGATTGTCTATATCGCCCAGGCAAGCTGACGATAAGATAAGGTAAGGTGCTGACAGTGCTCTATTACTGGCTCACATTTTAGTGGCGATCACTTACTGCAGCCGCTATTCATTAGCGCAATTATTAAATTTGACGTCGCGCGACACCTCTTCCAGCACAATCGTCAAGCTGCTCTGGTGAGATATCTGCCCTTGTACTATTGCTGCGTACAGCCCTGCGCTGGGGCACGTAATTTAACTGCGACTGTCGTTCTTCTATGAAGAGTCTCTATTTTCAGAGTAGACTATCGTAACATCTGTCCCTATAGACTAAGCGACATCATGCAAGACGGCCGTTGTCAAGGTATGATTGACTCCAAACAGGAAAGGAAGAGAAGAAGATGGTTGCTATTTATGAATCCAAAGAGCTGCGGAATTGATAGCAGCCGCTGAACTGATGCAGCGTCATAGCCACGAAATAACAGAAGACTCTTGAATATACCGTTGCTTCGTTGCAACGCCATTCGACCTCGCTTGCAACCTTAATTCCACCTTTTAGACAAATGCACTCTCAGTGGTCAGAAGCCTGTTTTAGCCCCCACTTGCATGTCACGTATTTGCCGAAGCTTCGAGGTCATGCAACTACCGTGCCGAAACAGTCTAGCATCGGAGTTAAGACAACCATACGGGACAATCCACGATTCCGAGCCCGCCATTGCTACATATATTACGACACTATTGCAACCATTTCGCTCGGAATTCATTCTCTCCCAGACAAACGGCAAAATGACTGTCAAATTTTCTCCAGATACTGACATCCCCAGCCAGAAGGGCAAGGTCATCCTCATCACGGGATGCAACTCGGGACTTGGTCTTGAGACTGCCCGGGCGCTTTTGAAGCATGAGCCTTCGCGGATCTTCCTCGCGTGTCGCAGCAAAGAAAAGTTCGAGCAAGCAGTCAATGACCTGAAACAAAGCGGCTCCAACACCGAAGCGGTATCCTTTCTCGCTCTCGACCTCGCTTCTCTATCGAGCATCAAATCTGCCGCCGCAGAGTTCCAAGCATCTTCCTCTCGACTCGATATCCTTATAAATAATGCTGGCATCATGATGACGCCAGAGGGTCTCACCAAAGAAGGCTACGAGATCCAGATTGGCACGAACCACATGGGTCATGCGTTCTTCACGCATCTCCTCCTCCCAACTCTCGAAGAGACCGCCAAGACCAACCCCGACGTGAGGATCGTCTTCGTTTCTTCGATGGGAGAGTCCATGTCTCCTAAGAATCCATACCAATTCGATCAATTCAAGACCACAATGTCTAGCTTTTCTACAATATCGCGCTATGCGATATCGAAGCTCGCAAACGTCCACTACGCCGCTGCCCTCGCCGAGCGATATCCCAACATCAAGGTCATCAGCATCCATCCAGGAGTCGTACACACGAATCTTACGGGCCCTATTAGGGAGAGCAGTCTTATCATGGGAACGCTTACCCGCGTCATTAATAGCTTCGTTGCTGTTGATGCTGCGAAGGGTGCGCTGAATCAGTTATGGGCTGCGACTGATCCAAAGGCTGAGAGTGGTGTTTTCTATCATCCTGTTGGTGTGAAGGGCAAGGGAAGCAAACTGTCTCAGGATAAGGAGGCGCGAGAAAAGCTTTGGGAGTGGACGCAGCAGGAGATCAAGCAGCACCTCGGTTGATGTTGTTATGCACGGAAGAGAATGTTTGTCAGAGTAGTTTCATTTTCACTCTTAATATCAATTGATGATTGTAGTTACGCTGCCAAATTTGTAGTGTCGTGAATAACAGTGCATGGTTGTGGAACATGGTTGTTTGTGATTGCTACATATGTCACTGCTATACACCAGTGAGTCACAGAAGCTCCAGGTCTATATAAACCCCGATCGACACGCCAACATGCCCGGACACTTTCCAACTTCACTTCTAGGTATACCGCCAATTTGGAATCCTCAAAGATTTACGTACTATATCTACCGCTACTCGCAACAACATGCCTGCTCCAGCAAACCCAACTCCCCCTAAACCAAAGCCTCGCCCGGGGCCCAAGCTATAATCTCGAAGGAAACACAATTGAGATGCTAGATACTCTGAGCTTTTGAAGGAGATCCGGATATGGAAAAAGGACACGGGCATCTGGCCGGTACTACTTTAATGGGCTTCTCATGTAGCAGATTGCTAGCTTAACGCAATACAACGTAGATTGTTCTTGAAAGTTTGGATCCTGTTAGAATGTCGTCGCTAAACTTTGACCATAGTATTTTTTCTTCTCTACTTATGTAGAATCAGCCTAACACAGAGCCAGAGTGATGTCGAGGACCTACATCTTAGCTTGTCGAGACCCCTAATCCTCCGTCACTAGAACGCCCCTGTATCGCATCTGACCCTGGCGAAGCTTCTCCATCGCCTCATTAATTCCACCCTCAATGAACGGAAACGCCTCGATGACTGGTTTTATTCCATGAAGCGCCGAGAAGCTGAGCATCTCGCGTTGGACATTCGGGGCGGCGGGTAGACTCCCCTGGATCCTGATCGCGTTCATCAGAAGCTCCCCGTATGAACATTGCACCTCAGATGAGTCCACAGTAACGGCACTTATCACACCGCCCCGCCGTACCAGCGATAGTGCTTAAGACAAGTCTGGTAGCTGAGCGCCAGTCAAGAGCAGGCAATCAACAGCACGAGGAGAAGTGGAAGCATCACTCAAGACCTGGAAGTCTGACGCTCCCAGATTTCGAGCGGCTTGTTCCTTGGCAGGCGAGTGCGAATAGACTGTGACATGACATCCCATCTTGGCAGCATACTGAACAGCTAGGTGGCCTAGCCCGCCAAGGCCAAGAACGCCCACTCTGTGATACCACTGGACTTGTGCGCTGCGTAGAGCGGAGTACACGGCTTCCCCGGCGCACATCAGAGGAGCTGCCTCTGCGGAAGGGATGACTTTCGGAATACGGAAGAGAAAGTGCTCATTCCAAGTTGCATAAGTCGCGAAGGAGCCCTGATCGAAGTCGTCAGAGCCATAAAACTGTCGTTGTCCGCAGTAAAGCTCTTGACCTCGATCGCAATACTCGCAGTCAAGACAGCTGCCGTGACAGTAACCCCAACCAACTCGATCTCCACTACATCAAGGGAGTCGTTAGCATCAAGGCGCAGTTTGCGCTCAGGGTACTTACACTTTCAGGGTAACGATGGAACTGCCGATTGAAACGACTATTCCAACACCCTCGTGACCGAGAACCATGTCTTGGCACTTATAGTGCTCATCGGTGCCACAAAGACCAGAATGAGTTATGCGAACAGTGACTTGATGTGCTTTTAGAGGATCAGGCCATGGGACTGTACTCTCTTGCACCCTCCCGCTCGCAGTTCCACGATATACAGTGATTGATGACATACTGGCAGATATAAAAACGGCGTTTTGAGATTTGCAAAAGACTTGAGCTGGCCCGGTCTCTCCTACGCTCGATGGCTATTTATAAGGAATGGATTCGCTAGAGTCTAGGAAGATCTATCAACCACTCGGATTTCCCTTTCGTTTCAAATATGGCTTGCTACCAGAGACGGCACTTGTTTCTCGGATAATTACAGTGCCTGAGCTGTCAAAGGTGGAGCTTTGCTCTCAATGTGACCAATCAAAGTGCAGGCTTCTTTCACCATTTCTCTATGACGTTCTTTTCGTGGAATGTTGCTTTCGAAGCGACCGATCACAGAAGCTCTCGATGGCATTTCATGGAAACCCTGGAGACGTTGCTATTGAATTGGCTAATTCTTTTGCAGCAAAACCGTCTATCATGATCTGATGGCTCCATGGCCCCCTACCTTGGCTGGCTCCAAATGAACACACTGACTTTCCGAAGAGGTTATATTGCTTCTGAAGCAGCCAATCATCAAGTCGAAATCCTTGATTAAGGTGAGTACGGCGGATTGCAAAACTAGCAATAAAGTGGGCTTCTCTGTCAGATGTTGCTTACCCATATCACTATAAGAACCATAGCCTCCTTCTCGACAACAAGAAGATCCAGATGCATCGATAACAGCAACACTACCTACCAGCATCAATAAGCAATATCACAATGCCCACTCAGGAGGAGACAAAGAACCTGGAGGTCATCCAGGAGTACTTCACCGAGTATTGGGGCAAAGGCAACCTCGAGATCGTCGACAAGCTCTGCGCTGATAACTTCGTCATCAACTACCCAATGCACGGCCCACGATATGGAAAGGAGAATGCCAAGAAGATGCTATCCGAGTTCAAAGAGGCAAGGAGATCCATACAAAATTCTCAACGGTAGCTAACCTCTATATCAACAAGCATTCCCAGATATCTCGTTTCATGCCTACCAGCACCCTCTGATTGCAAGCGGGCCGTATGTGGTCGGTCGTTGGATCGGGGGCGGAACTCATACTGGAGTTGTTTTCCATGATCTTGCAGTCGGCGCTTTGGAGAAGGCGAATACGGGGAAGAGGATGTACTTCTCCGGAACGACTATCTTCACTCTCAAGGATGGGCTTATTGTGGATGAGACTGGAGAGGAGGGAGCGTTGACAGCTCTTCAACAACTTGGTTTGGTTGAGCAGCCAAATCCTGGGAGAGAGGTCAAGTACCTCCACGAGTGAATGGGCCTGGAGGAATAATATTTCCTGTAGTGAGGTGTCTAATTGTCTACTTGAGCTTCGATTCTAGTTTTCGTCGACATATAAATGGCAATAAAGGTAGTATCTAAGGTCTACTTTGTCCTCAATTTGTTCAGCAGAGAAATCCTTCACGTCTCCTTTTATCCGTCAATGCCATTCCTCTTCTACCTGACAATGGATCCTCTCACATTGCGCCATCTCTCAGAGTTCACAACCCATGCGTCTCATCATACTCTTTCTTCATCCGAGGAACAATACCAGCAATCTTCGCCGCTGGCTCCCAGCTGTGATCCTTCTCATCATATCCAACCCACTGAATCTTATAAGAAAACACCTTAGCCCGTCGGCTGCTATGATCCCACATACGACCATGGTCAAGAATCGCAAACACATGGAACATATCGAATCCAGTGGCGGCATCACGACCCCCCTTCTTTGCATCCCAATACCCATAGACTAGCTCTGGTTGATAGCGCTGCAGTGCAAATTCAGGTTCCCATGACTCTGCGCCGTCGCTCCACTCCACAGTGAGCCATACGCAGTGGATACGTCGAACGAGAGCGTGGGATGTAATACGAATAGCTTTGGGAGAGTAGGCGTTTCCTTTACCGATGAAGTCGAGTCTAAAATACGACAACTGTTCTTTCGTCGCCGGTTCTTCAATCAAGGTTACAATATCCTGGGAACCAGTGCTTGTTGTTGATTCTGAATCTGAGATCGCCATGATCGTAATTTCTTCATTCATACTGTTAGCTCTTGTAGTCGTGTCAGACTTACCTGTCGTTCGGTAGAAGCTCATCTTGAAATTGTCTCGTCCGTAGGTGATTGATATGGATACGGGAAAAGAAACCAGTGGGATACAGTGACGAAAGTGGATTGATGGTTTGATAGAGACAAGTAACAAGCAAAGCCTTTTATAATAGATCGCAATTCTATCTTCACCAGAGTCATTGTTCTTAGAATCTCATGTTCATTATATGTCCAGGGTTGGAGAACTTGGTTTCTTTGTTGTATGCCATGACTTTACATAGCGCGTTCATAAGCTTTGTGAACAGTGCTAGGGAGTGAGTTCGTTGAATGAAGCTGAATGATGACTGGACAGACAATTGAGTGTCGCCTTGAGCATCTCAATGTGTTCCTTGGCAGATGATAATTCAGTGTCAGGGCTGAATACATGTTGTTGCCATTTTCTCAGCCACCTCGTTCACGCACTCTGCATGGCGCTAGATTTGCCACTCCATCCAAAGAATGCACCCAGGCAGAATACTTTATTCCGTTCTAGCATCAGTACGGGAATTCATCTTGATCATTTGATGAAGATAATTTCTTGGATGTTGATCACTCTTGGTCCTATCACATTCGTTTCCCTTCACGTCATGTTGCCACGCTTCGTAGTCCAGCCTCTCGCGACCGGACTTCAGCTTAGGTGTGGTGATTGTAGACTTGAGTCTCAACTGTGAAGAAGCCGCTTACAGTCGTGACGCCAGAGACTTCCACTTCATCCAAGTCGTGATTAGCGCTATGTGATGTTTCACAGAATCTCTTATGTGTCGATATCAGACTTCATCACAGTCTTAAAAGCCCGACTATAAAACAGACCTCCTCCGACTTCCTAAGGGTCTCCAACACCCTCCACAAATTTCTACCCCGACAAAAGACACCTCCAAAGAGAAACACTATCTGTCTCCCAGGCTACAGTAACCTCGGATCCCATCGATCACGATGTGCACTGTAATATACTATGAGAAGCTATGCTACTGCGGGAAAGACATAGGAAGTTTCCACGAATGGGATCCTTGCGCAGAAGGCATTCTATTTTATCCGCATCTTGAATCTTTCCGGTAATGATTCTGACAATGATACTCATTCTTGTGTCGCTGTGAGTTGATGGTTCCTTCCATTCAAGCATGGGTTAAACTCATGGGCCGCGCGCCTGCCTCAACTTCAGTAGTGCTTCAATGATGTAACCAGTGTTGTCCCAGTTTCAACTTGACCTTTCTCAAGCTTCACGGGTTCTCTAAATTCGGTTTTACCAGCGTTAAAGTCCTTCGAAACGGCCTACTTTGATTCACCATACCCGTCACAATGTCTCAACCAATCACCGTCGTTCTAACTACTACGCAAGCAGTCATCGCCTTTCTTGGGATGATAATTGCCCTTGTGAATTTGGCCTGGACTATCTACTCTAAGAAGAAAGACTGGGATACCGCAGAGGCTGAAAAACGCCAAAAGGACTTAGAGAATGCTACCGCAGCTGCGAATGCAGTTACTAGACAGGAGTATGAAGACTTGAAGAGACGCCTCGATGTCGCCGTAGAGCGGCAAACCCGATCCTCCGACGACCACCGCCTCCTGCAGAATGCCCATGATCAATTGAAGACCTCGCGCTCTACTCATGCCAGATAGTAAGTATTATGCCTGTATATCTTGATCACTATCTAATACATTGATAGCATCAACTCCAGGTTCACTGATATCAATGAAAAGCTCAAGCTGTTGGAGAAGTCTCAATGCCGTTGTAACGCTGCCCAGCTCAAGGAGCTCATCGACGACGTCCAAGCCCTCAAGTCTGATAACGACCAGCTTGAGAAAGACTCTCTGACCGAGGCCACCGACAAGCTCACCGAGGCATCGAAGACTCTCACCGAGGCAACAATGACTCTCACCGAGTCCTACAAGAGTGCAATCACTATGCACGACAAGCTGGAGGAAGAAGTGTCTGGTATGAAAGACACTATATCCAATATAAAGGGCTGCGAATGTGGAGTGGACAAGAAACCGGTCAAAGCCTCCGGTGTATCGACCAAGCAAGAGGGTGAGCCCCTACGCCGTACTCAGACATCGAAGTCTGCCGAGACCAAGTCTACTGCGAAGCCGAGATTCATCAATATTGTTTAACTGCGACAAATCATTCATAGCGTATCGAATATCGACCGGCACTAAGTTATTGGAGGAGAGAGAAGAATACTGCGTTCAAATGAGTGCGGGGAGATAAAGCGCTCGCACCGTATCTTCTCGGCCTTGTCTCGGAGATAATCACCTGACCTCTTCCCAACCCTGGGTAACCAGTTCCGATCGTTTTCTTCAAGGTCTTTGTCCCCAAATGCTTAGGAATAGGTATCCAATACATAAGGTTCATAAGGTTCATCATTCATACAAGTCTGTCCTTCATGCCTTTATATAGTAATAGTCAAGTACTCATTATCCAAAGTCCGTAATGATAGCAGTTATCTGGCTCTCAGCATAAATATAGCTGCTTATGACGCTACAGGTAGGGCAGTGACAAATAATCCCGAGACTGTCATTAGCCGCAGTTTGCATTCCATTTGTAGACAGCGGGAAGCCCTAGCGGACCTTTTCCCGCAAGCTTGTTTAGACCCTGTACGCCAAGCTTGTCTATTTCTTTCCCCTTTGGGCCCTTTTACAAATACCACCGAAGTAGGTATGCTTTTGGAGAAATCAGTGGAAAAACTCTCTGCCGGCTTGAATCAGTTCATTTGACTCTGGCTAGCCACACTCTAATATCACCCGTGCCTGGATAGTGTGACGCCACCTGGACTGCAATTCTGATGCCGAGTAACAACGGCCGAAAGATTATCGTGAAAGATAAAGATCTAGTTCGCAGTTAAGACTGCAATTATCGCTCACGTCAGTCATTGTCAGCAAGTTCGGTAACACGGCAGGATAACAAACTCCCAATGATTCGGCGAACTTGGCGTCACTGACTCGGACGCATAATCTCACCCCATCCCGCTTTGACAATAAGGCTTTGCTAAGTGGATCGCGGATCCTTAGTGGCCGCATAGCTTGGGACGGGCGACAGAAAGTCTCACATCCGTGCAACTGGTGAGTATTCTGTCTAGTATTTAGGATCCATAACTGCCGAGACACCTACACCCGAATTAGCAATTCATTTTATGGCCCCGAATCAGTTACCAGTCCATGCTTGCGCTGATCCGTCGATCCTCCACAGGACCCAAAAGAAATCACCTATCATCCCAACACACAAGTTCCCAGCGTTACAGTTAAGCCATTTGTCTCATCTCGTTCGGGCCTCATTTGTACATGACTCCGGTTCCAGTCTATTGGAGACGAGGTCCCAAACTCTAAGGGGTCAAGTTAGGATTTGCATCGGCAATCTCTCCACCCAGGCTAAACCTGCCACGTGAGATAAGTGGCAGATCGCCCATTAAATGACTGCTCAATTTCCTTTTATTTCCTCCCCTGTCAGTATCACAGCTGTGCTCTTCCCACCATGCTGCATATCAGCTGCATCTGAAGCATGCATCTGCTGCTGTTGCTGGTGACGTGGGCGTGTCTCGTGAGCCGAGTGTTTGGCGATAATGTCTCGGACTTTCTGACAAAGATTCCAGACTGCGCTGTATGTTTCTCGCTTATTTTGCTGCAAAATGCTGATTTTTGTTAGGGGAGCTGTCTTATCGATCTCGTATCAACGTCGACTTGTGGCATTGACGTCCAGTGTCTTTGCGCCGACCCGAAACTCAAGACGCAGGTTTTGAGCTGTGTTCAGAAGAAATGCCTCCCGCGGGACGCATTAGGTGAGTGCGGCGAATCTGGTGTCGAATAAAAACTAACGATTGCAGCGACGCTGAATGTCACGTCAGTTGCTTGTGATTTTCCCGTGCGAGACAGACACGCGCAATTCGATATTCTAGCCATCACCTTGATTGCAATCACGGGGATTGTGGTTGGCCTCCGGGTTTGGCACAAGCTACACTACGAGGGGAAGTTTAGGGCGGATGATTATCTCGTCGTAGCCGTCTTTGTAAGTCTGTATCATTATTAGAAGGGTGCCCGACTAATTATAATAGGTGCTCGATTTGGGCAACACTATTGTTTGTGTTCATGGCCGTAAGTCATCTGCATACTCAATGGAGTCAATACTGACTGCGGAATAGTTTCGGGTAATGGTCTCGGGAGAGATTCATGGCTTTTCAGCCCAGATACTATCAACAGCTATCTATGCGTACGTCTCTTGCCACAAATCACCATTTCAATCTAACAGTTCCAGTATATCTACATTGGCCAAGTCCTCTACGCCTCCGACGTCTTCCTGACCAAGATTTGCGTCGCCCTCTTCTACCTCCGAATTTTCCCCGTGGCAAGCGTCCGACGACTGATATGGGGAACCATCGCTTTTTCGGTCCTGGGCATGATCATCTTTGACATCCTAGCCATTGCGCAATGTCGACCGATTAGCTTCTACTGGACAGGGTGGGATAAGTTGCATGAGGGACATTGTCTTGGTGTCCAGCCGTTGGCTTGGGCCATCGCAGCTGTCGGTATTATCCTGGATGTTTGGATGTTGGCTATTCCTATTTGGCAGTTGGTCCAATTGCAGATGAAGTGGCAAAGGAAGCTTGCTGTAGCTATCATGTTTACGGTCGGAACTTTGTAAGTTGTCCGTTTGCACTGTTGCTTTCAACGACTAACAGAGGTAGTGTCACCATTGTCAGTATCCTGCGACTGCGGTACTTGGTTGCTTTTGGGAACTCTCAGAACCCAACCTGTAAGTTCATCAATCTTTATCTTCTCAATCGCATCTAACATCATGTAGGGGACAGCTTTGAGACCTGTTACTGGTCCGTCATTGAGATCAACGTTGGGCTATGGTGTGTCTGTCTTCCCGATCTCAGAATGCTTATCCTCAAGGCATTCCCAAGACTTGGAAGTTCTGTCGACTCAGGCCCTAAGAACCCCCACCAAGGATCATCGGCACCCAGGCAGACGGGTAGAACTCCGAATTCCTCGCGTCATACCGAGAGCACCATTTACAAGGGAACTCCAGTTCAGGCGCAACAGGAGGCTTCGTCGAGCACGGCTGAGCTGGTCGAGATGACGACCTTTATGAATGATACTAGAGTGTAGTTTAGATGCAATGAAAAAGATGTTATCTATCATCTTGACTAATGACTAGAAGTCGGCTTAAATTTGTAAGGGATGAATCATGAGCTAGGCATGAGAACAAAGAGGGATATCTTGATCTGCGGACAATAATTAAACCCGCATTTCGCTAGGCCTTGTTCATCAACATAAAATCGTGGTCCGCACAAAGGAATGGATGCGCACAGTCAGTGACGCATCGCTTCAATCCGTTCAGTCATCCCGACTAGTCACTCCTGAGCCCCATTGCAATTAGCTCATTGCAGATCTGCTCAATACTATCGCAGATTAGGTCGCGATTCATCACAGAACTCACCATGTAGTTTCTGTGGTTGCTTAAAATCTCAAGTGGCATAGTCGCAGAGGATCCAGCCGCCAATTGCAAACAGACAGCATAAGCAAGGGTAGCCATTTGTGCGACGATCGCAATTACTTTATCAGACCTCACCTTTTTCGTTATGCTTTGTTTCCCAGTCGCTTCGCAAAGCTGAAAGAAGGTCAAGCGAACAACCCGAAAAACATTACCACAACAATTGTACATTGTGTCTTTGTTCCAAGGCTCGTTGCCAAGATACAATCTAAGACAATGCAGGCTCCCACATTACCTGTTTACCGAAGAACTCAAGAATAAACTGCCTGTGTTTTGAACAGTGCTCTTATTAACTTCACGTAACATCTAACTTTCGTTTCAGGCCTGTTCGGCGAATTCATATCCGTTGTGCCTTGAGGCTGATCAATTGTCCACTCAAGGTTTTGAGCCCTAAAGAAAGCCCCAATGAGGTAAACGGAAGAACAACCAACTGTAATAGGTGCCCTGATGTCGTTATAAAATGGTTCAAAGTCCACTCTCATACAGCAGTCTATCTTCGCACCAATCCACCATCGCCACCACCACAGGTAAGCCCTTTCCAAAGACTAATCTTTAACTTTATCCTACCACCAGATTTTACAGCATGGATCAACTTCAATCTGCCAAGTCCGCCCTGCAACGGGCGTTGGCCGAAGTTGAAGCAGCCATTGCGGCCCTCTCGACTGGGGATAATGAAGCGTCCCAGGAGTGCACCGAACCTCTAGCTAGCCCGGAGTCTTCTGATGAACTCAGCGACTACCAATGCCAGCATCGGCCATCCAAGGCATCAGTCCACGTTGATCAAGAAGAGGCTCCAGCTTACGGAGAGCTCGACCCAAGATTTCAACAGGACATATGGGTGCGTCCTAAACCTCCAGGCGATTCGTCCTTCTCAATCGAACTCCTCTGGTGGGCAGCCGCTGCTGGTCAGTACGGCGATGGGGAAGAATTTCCAATCTTCATTCTCCGACATCGCAACGCTGCTAGGTGTCCTTCAGGTATACGATGTGCTTCCAGTCACTGGGAGCTTATCGCGGATGACCTGCCTGCTAAAGAAGAGGGATGCATCGAGTTGCAGCTCGTATGCTTGTCTACTAGGCATGTTGAGTTGCAGATGAGTAGCATGAATAACGGCTACTTCTATGACGATCGGGACTTGATCACTATCCCGCCATGCCGACTTCACAACGATCTCTTGCCGGACTTTAGTAGCGTAAGAGCAGCAGGATATCAAGTGGTACTTTTTCGACTTATTGAAAGCTGGGAGGACAAGAGACTAACTGGAGTTGTTGATGGGGGTGTTTGGATGGATAACCATGGTCGTCAACTTTTTGATTTAAGCAGATATTGTGATACTTCGGAGATGCATTCAGGTGACTGCCACACTGAGCTCTAGATACGTGGGCGCTAGGGCAGACAACTTAGGTTATAGGTACGACAATGACAAGTTCAATTTCAAGCCTCGCGAGAGTTAAAAGTACATCACGTAATGAACTGTAGAAAAGATGAAGCCAACGCCTTCTTCTAAAAGACAGATCAAGACAAGTTTCACGAACCACTATTGCCAGAACAACTGATGGCACAAATTGCAAAGTTGACTAATTGATGCCCAAAGGCGAAGTCGTGATTCATTCAAATTATATATCTACAGCTAAAACCGGATAAATTCCACCGCCATGCTCAGCTTACTGAATAGCAGCGCGACAAGCAGCCAACTGAGTCTCACACTGTCCAACACCCCCCGAAAGCTGACCAGAGTTGGCAGCGTCCGCACAAGCATTGTGCTGAATATCACAAGATCGGCCGAGAGCAACACTCTCACCATTGAAGGTGTTTCCGTTAACAGAGAAAGGCTTCTCGGCGTTTGAGGAGATGACCGGGGGAGGTGCTCCGCCGAGAGTACCAGTGAAGGTCTGGACGTTGACGCCCTGAGCGTTATTGGCGGTACCGGTGGCCTTGGTGCTAGCGCCGGAGGTGCGGCTGGGGAGGGGGGTTAGGGTTGCGCTCGCGGCGGTCTTGGACTTGGCTTTGCAGCCCTTTCCAGCGCCGGCACCAGCACCAGCTGTGTTCTCGGCAGCTTTGCCCGTGTTGGTAGCAGCGGGTGCCTCGGCAGTGCCAGTGGCCTTGGCGGCGTCGGTAGCGGATGCAGCACCGGTAGCTGATGCAGCGCCGGAAGCGGCTCCGTTGACGATGGTGGCAAGATCAGCGACCTCGGTGCCAGACGCAACAGAGAATGAGGCCAGGTCAACCAGGTCAGTGGCAAAGATACCGCCTGTTCCGGTGAAAGTTGGCGTGACATCAGCAACGGCAGAGGAGATCTCATCCTCTGTCGCGTCCAGAACAAGAAGGCCTTGGGAGAAGATGCAGCCTAGGTCAGGTTCCTCCTCGTCACAGGAGTTGCCCTTTCCGGTGGTATCGCTGGTCTAAATATTGTCAGCATATTCACTGCGCAGTCGCACATATGTACTTACATCTCCAGGTGCGAAAGTACCACTCAGCAGAGCCAAATTGGGGTCAGCACCAATACCAGCCAGCTGCTTCGCCAGCTCAAGAGTAACAGCCTTGTTGATAGCCCCGGCGCCAGTAGAAGCAGCGTCCTGGTGCTGTGTGAGAGCACCAATCTCGGGATTGACGGCAGCTTCATCGCACAGCTTGCTAGCAACACCAACACCGGCGGTGTTGCGCTCAATAGCCTGGAAGAGCAGTGCACCAGCCATACCACGAAGATCGCCGATCTCTTTGGCATTGGTAAAAGCTTGATCAGCAGTCTCCTGCTTCAGACAAGCGAGGTTGGTGACGCTTCCTGCACCCTCCTTCGCAGCTGCGTCACCCAGAAGACCAAAAACAGGGTCCTGAATCTCCTTGGGGTTGTTGAGTCTGAGCATCTCACCAGTGATGGTCAAGACAATGTCGTGGGAATGTTCCTGAGGAACCTGTCGCTTCTTGATAGATCGCGAGACATGTCGACCAGGCGCAGGGCCGCGAAAAACAGGCGTCGCAGTGGCCAAACCGGCCGAAAGAGTGATAATCGCAACAGAGAACTTCATCGCGATAGAGAGAGTAATAGGCAATTAAGAAAATAGCAAATATTTGTAATGAATGACTGTTCCTGCAGCCTGGTAAAGGAGTGAAGAGTAGAAGAGAAGTTAGAAGGCTCACAGAGCTTGGGAAACAAATAAACAGAAGATGAGATTGGATGAACAAGCACAGACATGAGGGTATCATCGCGCACTTTATACTTTGGGATCGTTTTAATGGCATTCTGAAAAAGTCAATCTCGCCGTTTTTTCAAACAGATCCTAATACGAAAATGTTCATGCCATACACCCCTTGGGCGCTTTTAGAAACAGGAAGCAGCTTGATCCGAGAAGCCTGACGGATGAGACGGATGAGACAGTCTAGCGGGCCGTATAACCGACGAGGTTTTGGCTGGTGGTTATATTTGTGGTGATATTCTTGGTAGGTAAGCGAATCGGATGTGAAACGGGGACTGTCAAGATCTGAGACGTGAATGTCAAACGATTGAGTTTGGCAATGTATGGCAAGGATGCAGGGGTTTGAGCTGCGTTACAGATGCGTCATCGCGTCAGAACCAGTCTAATGGGCCTCGGCGAAAGTGGAAACGCTTTCATCTTCAATTGAGGCTGGACACGCTATGGAAACGCGTTTTATTTCAACTCGTTGGGATCTCGTGGCCTCAGAAAGAGTTGACGTGAAGCAACGCGTCGCAGGAAAAAGTGCCCCGCTTGCCTAACCTTGATTGGCTCAAAGACCAATGGATAAGATAAGATGTCATCTTATCGCGCTTATCTTATCTTATCATATATGTCACATGACTGCAACTGTCTCTACAAGTGCGAAAATAGAAATTATTCCTCCTCCTCCTCCTTTTCTACATTCACGTACCTATTCAGAAGAGGGAGTACATTACTTTATCCAGAAAAATAAAATAAAGGTAAAAAAAAAAACTCAACTGAGATATATACAATCTATAATGTGATTTGTCTTTCTTATTGCTTAACTCTTAACTCTTGACTTATATCCTCCAGGGTAGTACTTAGACTTTAACGCAAACAAACCCAATAATTGTATCAGTAGTCCTGTAAAGCTAATAAAACTTCACTTACAATAGCAGTACATACATACAGTCCTGCTCTAAATGTCATTAAGTGGGCTAATTTGAAGACTATTAATTAATTCTATTGCATCGCTGGCTTGGATGAAATGTGATATGCTACCATAGAGAGTACCTTCAGTGCTGGATAAGGGGTGCGTTGCTAAGTCTTCGACGAATCCCAGGTCATCCTTGAGTGCGGCTAAGAAGTTGGCACAAAACTGTAACCCACCATACGAGACTCCTCGTAAATGGATGAATCAAACTGCCCGTGACGATCTCAAGCGAGATTGACGATTGGTTGTAGTTAGTGCAAGCTATGTGTCGGTGAGAGAAGAGAGAAGAGGAAAGGGGGAAGATAGTGTTCTGAGTTTGGAGCAGCTTCCGTCCCTCAAACATAGCTCTTTGTTGTTTGTAGAATATGTAAGTCCCGCATTAGATCTTCAGTAACTCTTTTCTTCTACCCACTCGGATCTTGTATGCCGCGTCATGTTCATCTTGATGTTCGGTCTCTGTCAAATCAGATCATATTTATCCCTGCCACCCCCGGCACTTCAGCATCACCCGGCAATGATCCGCAATAAATGCAACATCAATCAGCCGAGACACGTTCATGTCTAACTACCCCGCAGGCTGTCAAAAATCGCGCTTTGACACGAACCAACTAGTTTCTGGCGCAACCTCATCGCCAAGTCATACACCATGAGCGACAAAGCTTCGTCCCCAAAGAGGTCACCAAAGTCTCCTTCGTCAGGAGCCAGTGAAGTTGTGCTGCACGATGCTGGACACTGGGCTGCTTTGGCGCAGGTATGTCTGAGACGAGTCAAAAGGGGCTGGGACTGACGCGTTTTGTAGGATGAGCAGGATGACGATGCCGATTCTTCGCTGGGTGTTGATACAGAGTCGTCGACGGCTTCGATGACGTCGAGTATTCTGAACTACAGGACCATTAAAGGACGAACTTATCATTCTGAGAGAGGAAATGCAGAGTATTGGTGGGTTATGTACGGCTGCTTACTGCATAAAGCTGACGCGTGACGTGCAGGGCCTCAAACGATGCTCAGCAGAATGAGGCGATGGATATTATGTAAGACTTACAGGAATGGATCAGATAGGTACTGACGCGTCTCAGCCACCATTTTCTGGTTCTCACACTAGATGGAAAACTTCATTTGGCACCGTTGAAGGACGATATAAAGGTAAGCTTAGGAACCTTTTGCAACACAACGTATCTGACTTTGCCAAGACTGTGCTTGATGTCGGCACCGGAACAGGTATGAAACTAAGCCTTTGAGATGAAACGCACACTCATATGATCGGGTGATAGGAATCTGGGCAATGTACGTGTACTGCTTGACGATGCGATATTCTTGACTGACTGTCTAGTGACTTTGCCGACGAGCATCCCCATGTCGAAGTAATCGGTACCGATATATCTCCCATCCAACCAAGCTGGGTCCCCCCAAACGTCAAGTTGTAAGTTCTTCAGACTCACAGCGCCTCGAAAAAAAACTTCGTTGAGCCATCAGCTGACAAAAGCAGTGAGATTGAAGACTGCACTCAACCATGGACCTTCTCCCCCGACTCATTCGACTTTATCTACATGCGATACCTCTACGGCTCCATCAGCGACTGGTCAGCCATATTCCAAGAGGCCTTTAGAGCATGTGAGCCAGGTGGTTGGGTAGAGAGTTTTGAAGCGTCAGCTATGCTTGAGAGTGATGATGATACTGTCAAGGAGGGTAGTGCGATGAGCGAGTGGGGCAAGTTCTTTATTGAAGGTGGAAAACGACTGAATCGAACGTTTACTATCCTTGATGATGATTTGCAGAAGAAGGGAATGGAAGATGCAGGGTTTACTGATATTCAGACTCGGGATTTCAAGGCAAGTAACCCCAGAAAACTACCCAGTTCAGTATGCCCCGGGATTATGGCTAACTGGGCATACAGCTTCCCATCGGTAGCTGGCCCAAAGATCCGAAGATGAAAGAAATCGGAAACTTTGCATTTGCTGCCATGGATCAGGACCTGGAAGGCTTTGTTTTGTACATGGCGAGTGTCGTCTTGGGATGGTCGCAGGATGAAGTCACAGTTTATTGCTCGCAGCTCCGGAGGGAGTTGAGGTCGGGCAAGTATCATCCTTACTGTAGACTGAAGCTTGTGTATGGGAGGAAGCCGGAATAAGCATACTTGCGCGTGTACTGCATCGCATTGGGCTGGGAGCGATTGTTGTTAGTTATGAAGTGGGATTTTTGGATGCCGGAAATCTGAATACGGTGACGAGATAAAGCGTGGATTGATTCCAGCTCGTGGTCTAAGTCCTGTATTATTTATCGCACCAGTGGTCAATACCATTTCGCCTTCACAGCTTCATCTCAGTCACCGACTTATCGTGGTCTATTAGTTGACTTTAATGCGATCTCATCCGATCAAATCAAGTTACGATGAGAACAAACCAATCAGTATGGGAATGCGACCTCACCAACATTAAGCGCGTCTCAATACTGAACTGACTTTACAGGAGTGTCATTTTGAGTTGATAAATTAGTCCCCACAGCTGATGGCTTACATCACGCAATAAGCCTAATCCACGCCTTGCTACGGAGTAGCGGAAATGCTTAATGGCATGCTACTTTTATCTTTTCTTCTAAGCTTTATTCACGCAAACCTTATCAAAATCTCAGCAAAACAGGTCAAGGTAATGCATTTAATACAGCACCTAAAATATCCTGACTTTAACTTTAATCGCTTATTTGCGCAAGATATTTATTATAGACTTTATGTACGACTATATATGGCTGGTTCACGGCACCATCGACCTTCCAAACAGCTTTCCTACACTTCACGGCTCATCCTTCAGTAACAGCATTCCCTTTCACCGAACCCAACGTCTCGCACCTTACATCATATACACGCCAACCCACCCAAACGATGACCATGACTTTCAGCAATATGGTATCTGCCTACATACATGGCGTACTCAAGATTCTCCCCGACGTAGCAACCGAAGAGATTCCCGTCGCCATTGGACTGGTGATAACTGCAATCCTCGTCGGTATTATCGCCTCACTTATAATATTGAACAACGTATCGCGTCGTTGCTGCAGGAACTACCTACCCTCCTTGGGCGTCGAGATACTTGATAAAGTTTCTTTTGGGGCAATGGTTAAATCCACAGAGCACACTTGGACCAGATTTCTTATGCCTGCTAAAACACGAATAAGGGCAGAGCTGCGAGCACTGTGCACATTACAACAGAACATCAAGTTACAAATACGCCAAGACGTCTCTCTACATTCGGACCAAGCTGCGGAAATCGCTGATTGGGCTGTTGTGCCGCAACCAATAATTCGAGACAGAATCAATCGCCGCAAGGAGATTCTGATGCTGCAGAAGGGAGCGACTGTAGTGAGGGTCCGAAGAGAGATTTATTCCCGAGCCTTGGCATATATTGATACGGTCGAGGAGAGAAAAAGAGATCAGATGGTCTCGTGGAGGGACCTGTTTCTCGCTTCTTGGATCTATGTCTACTGTATATTCCTCTGGGTCTTTGAGCTGGCGTTTGCTTTAATATGGGGTGCGATGAGTTTGTTTGAATTGGCTCTCGTTTATATGACTGAGCCTTGAGGGTTGGGGCTTGATCGGTCATGGCGAATTTTGTTCTGAGGTTCTGTGCAGTGAGACTTGGGGGTACACTTGAATGACCGTGACCCTCTCAGTGGATATGAGAGAGACCACACAAAATCACCGTACGGATTAAGATTGAATATTCGCCTTTGCAAAGGACATGACTTTGCATGAGTTTAGCAGTATGCCGCCGCACGCGGGAGTCTGTTTGTGGATGATTAGGTAGAAAATAAACTGCAGTAAGGTTCGGGTTTCAAAAGAGGCTTCAGCCTCCAGGCCACAAAGGTAAAGGACACCAATAAACACATACGGGCAAAATACTCGTCGCCCACACAATCGCCTAAGATCTTGCTTTTGGGTAGAAAATAAACAAGTTTCACTGGTAACTAAATCTCTGATTCTAGTGATAAGTGGAGTGCATTTTATACTTTATTATTGAGTTTCGTTTGTCAAACCATATGAAATCTACAGCAATAGAGACAATGGCTTATTTAATCAAGGTTTGTGTATACGGCTCTTTTTACTGTATATTTCTTGTCTCTTTATCCACTGCATCTTGTTCTCTTCCTTTCGCCCACTCATTCCGTGCCATCTTTCACGTAACCTATCTCTCTCATTCACGGCTCACGCCCAGTATCAAGATGTTTTCGCCATACGACAAGCTCTGGCCTCCCCCTTCGCTGAACGATGATTATTCACCCACTGCCCAACTGCATGAGACACCGACAATGCAGCGCAGTACCTTCTGTGCATGTGTTGATGCCGTTTGGCATTTCTTCCTGTTCCGTATACTGGTCCCCATGAGGAGCCACCGTGTAAACCTCCTACCAGCTTTGGGTTTCGAGATACTCGGCTGTGTTCTTGAGGCTTTACTCAACGCCAACTCAGTCAACAGCTGGCGCAGAATATTTATCCTCATCGAAGGAGATCTAAACTATGAGCTAAAAAAACTCTCCGCAGGGAAAAAGACACTCAACGACCAGGTACATTCCCAACTATTTTTCCACCGAAAGGAGTCTCAGGAAACTGGTTGGGTTGTTTTAGCAACGGAGATGCTACATGACAGAAACAATCGTCGCAAGTCATTTATGGCAATTCAGAAACAGGTGACGCGAATGAACACACGAAGAACGCTCTACCATCGAGCTTTATGGTACAGTGAGATGCTTGAGGAGAGAAAAAGAGGACAGACGATTTCGTGTTGGGATATATTTACCGCTATTGGAATGTTCGCCTATTTCAGCCTCCTTTGGGTGATTGACGTGGTCTTTGCTCTAGTCTGGGCGCTCTTGACTGCTTTAGAGTCTTCTGTGGTTGATCCACCTCCGGAACCTTTGGTTCAATAGTCAGGATTGTACGATGCAATATGATACGGGGTCTTGTTCAGTAGGTCTTGTTGGCCTGGCTATGAGGACGAGCATGAGCTTCTGAGTGGATTCAAAAACCAGGCCAATTCAACATCATCATAGAAGTCGAAGATCCTAAATTTTCTTGGAACTATAAAACTTCGTAGTTTGTGGGATGATCTCGCGTTTGGGGTGTGTTTGGCGAACAGTTGCTAGGAAATATATTTTGTCAGTTTCTGGAGTTATTATTGCCGGTTACTCTTCAAGACTCATATTTATTCCAAGCATGGTATTAATGCGACTAATTTCATCTCAAGTCCGTATATTCATCCTCATTCTCATCCTCATATATCATTCCATAAGTCAATACTACATTTCTCATGTGACGTTACTTAAAAACATGTACAGGACCTGCCTTTTTGAGCTGTCGATCATCCGGCGCAATCGCAACAGGAAAACATTCTCCGCAAGTGGAACAACAAATTCTTGCTGCGGGTCGTATGCAAAAGCTCACTTGAGCAGGTGGATGATGTTGGGGATCACCTCTGGGTCACCCTGATCAATAGCACGACCCTGCCGATCCATCCACACAGAATCCTCAGACCCACGAACCTTCCAAGCCAAAACTCGACCAGCGAGTCTTTTCTCTGGGCCAGAAAAGTCCGGATCGACCGTCTGCATAAGAAGCGAAACTGGCTCCAAATCAGCACCTTGATCAAAGACATCCTCACCCTGCTCGATCTGCTTCACAAAGTCGCGATCGGGCGTGAACAGCACCACGATATCGCCCACCTCAACACCTTGTGGATCATAATTGACATCGCACCGCCAGCCGAGGCGCCAGGAGAAATCTGCTCCATCTTGGACAAGCGTGCGTGAGCGCCTGAGGAGACAGGACTGGCTATTCCACCCGTCGTCAATGACGCCTTCTCTCATCATATCATATATGTAAATGGCTTCTCTAGCAATGTCCTTGCTTATCGTTAGATAGGGGTGCGGGTTCACTGTTTCACTTCCGTCCTCGATGATTCCCTGCTGCGGAGTGTCAATAAGAACACCAGATGTCATGGGCTCAAGAATCGCAGATCGTCCGATAGTCGCAGTCGATGCCTCGGAATCTGCTTCGCTCGCTGTATAGAAGGAATCGTTTGAGGTTTCACAATCGTCACTAGAATTTGAGGGCCAATAGTACGATTCATGTCCGGTCTGGTCACAGGACTCAACCTCATCAGCCCACCCCAATATCCGGTGAATGAAAGTTTGCATTTTGGCGGGAGTTGATGAGGTTGGAGACAGTCCTGTGGATTCTGATGTTGGGGGCACTGATGCCGTGAGGTGGTCGCCCTTTTATGGGGTACACTCCTTGTACTTATAATCATTGGCAGATGCAGTCAAACTATGTCCGCTCGAATCAAATGTTCCGTGAGCTTCCTTGACCTAGCTAGCGTGGCGCTGCCAGCTAGTGATGATATCTTGTTGTCGTTGTGAACGAAGTCAAGTCCCGGAAGATCATGGCGATGCATAGTGAAACCAGCAGGTGAACAGTGCTTAAAGGCATGAACCAGATGCACAAACATCTACTGGAAAATCTAGTATGAACCATGGTTTGGGCCATGCACTGTACAGGCAGACCAACCCCGAACGGTGAACTATGATTGACGGATGCTGACGTGGACCAAGACCCCTTTGGGAAAACTGGTAGTCGGCCTTGCGATTCACAAGGCTAATAGTTCTCAGTAACAAATTCCATGCATTATTTATCAACACTTGGCTCTCATATGAGTCTTGTAACATTCTTGGTCTATCCCTGTCCTTACAAACATCTTAAACCTCTGAAGTAGCCAAGGTCCTGCCATCACCCACCAAAATCGTACCATATCCCCGGACTCTCACGCTATCGCCATGGAGTCATCAAATTCTGTGCTTGACAACACACCAAATGAAACCCAACGCCCAGCGAACGACGAAGCTGGCAGAGAAATAACATAGAGCCAACGAGAAAGGAAGCACTCGTCAACGAGGCATCGCATTATCCAGGGAGATATTCGCAGAAACGGTAAGGAATGGGATGTGATAGAGGCCAAGCCCAAGTCCGTAAGAAAGAGAGATACGCGGCCTGGCAACGCTTTTGCGCCCACCTGTCACTCATGCTTTATCCGAGTAAAGCCAGACATCACTGGTAATCAGTCTGGCAGGATTATTAGAACAACACAAATCTCACTTGGAGTCAATGGGAACTTACCAATGCAAGCAGTACCGCAATATCCACAGCAGCGACCCGGAATGACCCAGACTTCCTTTCCCTCAGCGGCGCAGGTCGGGCACCGAACGCCAGGCACCTTGCTGTCGACGAGAACTGTTGAAGGCATCTTGAGAAGAGAGAGAAAGGTTATGAAGTAAGTTGCGTAGTGTATTGTAGATGTAGATGAAAATGACGGGGCAATCAATCCGGGCTGAGGCACAGTTTTATCATCCTGTTGCTGTGCCTCCTATTTATGTTTCACGTCCCAATACCCAGAGTAATACCCGAAACAGCGCTCCGTCCGGTTCCTCCCTTCTAATGGCTTGAGACATACCGATCACATGTCGTCCGGGTGTCTCAGATTCCAGATCGGTATTTGCAGATGCGCACATACACGGAGGGGCCGTCTTACAAAAAGCAACATCTTCAGCTCAGCTCTGATCTAACCCTTACATCAACCAGGCTAGGGTGGGATGGGCGGCATACCTCAAATCTCCTTGCATCGGCAACTGCCTGTCGGCGGCCCGGTTGATTCCGTCATCCATTCCCGGTCTGTTAATCTCCGATGGCTAGCTTCATCGCGGTGAGATCTTGTGTAACCGTTACAAGTGGGGGTAATCTGACATATGACGCGTGCTCAAGTTTGTAGGAGGTGCATTACATCAATCAAACGTGGTTATTAGGAAAACAAACGTAATTCTCCGCGATATCTACCTCCTGTTATCAAGTGCACATCAACATCGAATCCCTTGTTCTGTGCTACGGGCCTGCATGGGGGCAGCTGACGCAGAGTATGCTTATGTCTCTCATCCCTCATCTCGTGCGACGCGACATATTTGACGGATCATATTTATGGCCGTATTTATGCCCGGTGACCGTGTTTGCTTTTGGCCTTGGTGCGTTTATCGAGTATGACTTTCTCTCACCGGTGACTTGCTCGCCCTCCGGTCTGCTTGGCATATAAGCCACGACAGAAGTATCCAAGACACTCCTTTACAGCTTGGCCTGCCGCTTGGAACACTCGCCCACCATTGGTTCTCATATGTGACCGGGACATTGCAAAGGATGACACCGGGCCGGTTGCGGACGAAAGTGTCCGCTGGAAAAGGTCATCACGAGGCTGGAACTTGTCGACTACGAACAACATCTTAAACAGGTCTGGTCCGGTTACACGAGACCCCACCTACCCAAGCCCTCCCTGGAGCCAATTGTCGTGGTGAGGACCCCATGGTTTGCAGCACTAGAGGAAGGAAACGCTTTTGTGTGATGACACCCATTCTCGAGTTGGATAATTAAGCTGAGAGGGCAAAAAGCTGACAACAGATTATCTTTAGCATACAAGATGAGTTCCCTTGAGAGGGGGAAATGTGAAGGAAGTGAGAGCAGCATAAGTCGGGCACCACCAATGACCGGGTCTTTGTTCAACAATGCGAAAGAAGACTCGGCGCTGTCCAACATGTCCTTATAATCAAGATACTATAGCTCAGCACCCAGTAGGCCGCACTTTCATTTCGCTTTGTTGACGAGATTAGTCAATGTAAGCACGAAAAAAGCTGTCGTTGATACTCGGGTTGACGTGAAAGTTCTTTGATGTTCTCAGGTGTCCCCGTGGAGAACTGACTACTTGACCCGAACACAGCAAAGTAGAACAGTGGACGTATTCTACACGCTCCAGTTGGAACAATGAGGATCTCAAACAAAACGGTCTTGAACGTTGTTCGGATCCCGACGTATTAAAGGACGCCGTCGCAGTATATTTCCCCCGAAACTGCCCAGCAATCAGTTTCTTCTCAGCTTATCCCGCTACAGATTTATCTTGCCCTACATCACTGCACTCTCGCATTCGCAATACATTAACATCAGTCAACATGTCTCGCCAGGAAGTATCTTATTTCGACATTGTGCCCGAGTGGCAAACATCGATTGGATCCCAACAGGGAACAGGTGTCAGGGGATCTCCGAATAGCACAAGTACTATCGAGGCCATGGACCAGTCTGACGTAAATAGCGACTCTGGGAATGGCACAGATGTCATAGAGAACAACGCTACGGTCCCCGCGAAGCGACGACAAGCACTTGAGGACACGCGTGTTACCCGGGAAGAAATAAACGAGCTCGAGAGCCGGCTTAACAGAACCACTGTTCTATGTACGTCACTATTCTGTATCAACATTGCGATCTCGGGAGTCATTTTTGTCAGTTTCATGAGGAAGCAGTGATCGGAGATAGTGATGTTTAGTGAAGCTTGGCGTCATAGGTGTTGCTGACGTCGCGCGCGCACTCGACATCAAGGTCATGTACTAAAGATGTATTGATTGAACAGCTTTGCCTGGAAGAACAGTACACCAGCCATACAGATAATCTATTAGGAATTAAAAAAACTTCAGGTTAATAGAAAGATATAGCAGTTTTATCAGGCAATTCAAGAATAAATAATAAACAGTCATCTCAAAGTGAGATGAGAGGTGCGTCAGGGTTGTTGTTTAAAACGACAGGCCAGGCATTGTAATCTTTAGAATATAGTGTACATGAGCATCACTTTTAGTATCTGATTACTAAAATCGGCTTCTTGGTCTAGAGGTATGATTCTCGCTTTGGGTGCGAGAGGTCCCGGGTTCAATCCCCGGAGGAGCCCGTTTTCTTTTGCTTTTTCTTCCGCTGGACGCTTGTGATTGAATAAATAATTTTGTTATCAGCAAGAGCATGAAAGTTTTTATTGATGTTCCCAAGGTCAGTCATTACAACTTCGTGAATTGACTTAAGTCCTATATAGTACAAGCAGTTAGTTATAGGACATGCGCTCGGAAATGACTGTATTATTTGGCTATGAAACTCGTCTAAATGCTGTAATGACTGTGAAACTGTCCAACGCTAATGAGATCTAACTTGGGTATCTTATGCAATCTCTATTGTCTCCCCGATTCTAATACTTACACAACCACCAAACTTCAATGCAACACCACTCACTCTCCAATCACCATCCGTATCACTTGAATGATTTCGGCTTGTCAACCCAGCTTGCATAGGGGACCGAACGTCGTATCTTACGCAGAGCCTTGGAGCCTCGTGTTTCTCCTTGGATCCGACGCGTGGCCTTTCGTGCAGGCGCTGAAGTTGGAGTACCCTGCGGCTCAGGCGAAGAGAAGAAAAGCGAAGGAGAAGGAGGGGTTTGGGGGCTGGGCCCCGCGGCTGAATGTGAACAGTGGCTGCTCGGCGGGGTGCTGTCAGCCGGAGCGAGTTCGCTGTCGCTGTCGGTATTGCTAGTGTGGTCGATGAGACGACCCTGTAATGCTTTCTTTACAACGATGAAGTGGTCCGCCTCTTTGAGGCGGGTGATGAGCTGGTTATCAAGCTCATCGTTGCCCTCAAGATGCTCGGCGATACCCTCATGAATGGTCAGAGCCATCTCCAACAGGTAGTCCAAACGTTCTGCGCTTGTGGACTCCGTCATTGTCTCTGGGGTCTGACGTTGTGATATTTTATGCAAATGTGGATTGGCTGGCTAGGACGTTAGTCACAGTTGTGCCTGGCTGGGGTCTGCACTACCTACACTAGGACAATTGCCAAGACAGCTGGAAGTTTGGGACGGGCAGTTCAGTGGTGCGAGCTGGGCAATGTCGCTTCAGCAATGGCGAGAAGGAATATTGTTCCTGAATTCTAGAAGAGATGGAAACATCTTTGTTTAAGTATATGGTTCCGAAGCATCTCTGCGGTCTTCCTCAACGCCTCCAATCATCACAACAAAGAAGTGACATCGTTTCTACAACAGATCCCAGTAATTATACGAAGTTGATGAAGAAGTGCGTATTGAATGAAGAGCTAGTTACTTAAGATCCCTGTTTTTGGGGCTCGCTTGACACGTGCTGCTAGAGTTGTCTTTGTCCCTGAGATCGGGGTCTCCGTGAACTTCAGGTTCTGTCGGTGAGAGTGAGTCACTTTCCGGTTTATTCTCTTAATCCTTTACTTTAATATACGCTAGAATAGTGCGTAAAATGGTCACGGAGGGAATAAATGGGTGAAAAGTGGTTGTGGCGGCCTGGGCGTAGGTGTTGACGTGTTCCCCTTTAACAGAATGTGATATGTTACAGGGGATGAGGACAGGCTGGCATCGAGCGCCATAGCTGCATCCTGAGGC
>JABEEJ010000038.1:0-87090 GCA_013363135.1 Fusarium brevicatenulatum | reverse complement strand
GGGGCGGGGAAGAGCGAGGCAGCCGGGGGGAGTTAGTAATGGTTGAATGGGAATGGGGGGGAGGGGGAGGCTTACTGGTGAAGACGGCGAGGTGGACTTCGACGTTGGCCCAGACCATGGCGAGGGAGAAGTCGTAGGGGAATTCTCGTGAGTTGGAGGTGTATTTTTGAGCTTCGACGATCTGAAAGATGGAAGCAATACCGACCCTGCGAGTGTAAGCAGTAGGTATTCTCATGAATGAGTGGACTTACAATGAACCAAGACTGAAAATACCAATGACAGCAATCTTCTGCCCCAGTATCAACTTCATCCTCACAACCTCAAACAACGGCAGCGCCAAAATGATAAAATCCATCAAACAATGCGTCAAATCAGTCCCGAGATAATACTGTCCGATATTATTCATGCACTTTCCATCAATCGACTTATCCCAGTACGCCTGCACAGGCATGCAGTGAAAGATGGTCATGAATGTCCGGATGGTGATCCAGCATCCACAGCATACCATTAATATAATAATGGGTACGCGTATGGATGAGAACTGAAAGATGCGACGGTAAAAGGTGAGCACGGACATCTTGCTGAGGAAGATTGACCATGAGTAGAGAATCTCGCTGGTGAAGAGGATCTCGTGAGATTTCTCGAGGATGTGATCGATCTTGTCTTCGGGAAAGTGACCGATTTTGCGCCCCATGTAATAACATGTAGTCCCTTGAATTGTTAATTAAATTGAGGATATGAACAGGGAGGCGTCACTCACAAACGATGAGAAGAATTGCATAACCAAGAGCCACAAACTACACGAAATAAGCATTTATTTTTCACGGCTTTACTTAGTGGTGAGGGCGCGTACCCAAGCAGCGATTGACAAGGCATCGTCATAACCAACGCCCATCTTAGTCATGCGCCTCGCCTTGATCCTAAGAATTAGGGCCAGCGCACTCGCAGGCACAGGGATGATAATGGCGGCCCAGACATTGGGAACCCGGCCCGTCATGATTGAAGCGGCAGCAGCAAAACGCTGCTGAGAGTCATTGAATTTGGCGTTCGGAGCGAAAATGTGAAGAGATGGGAGAGAGCGGGGAGAGAGCAGAGAATGGAAGAAAAAAAGAGGGGCGACTGGGTGAGCCTTTATGCCGAAGGAGAGAGATACGAGCGCGTAGGATTTGGGCCTTAGATTAGCTGGGGCCAAGCAATTAGCATTGCCACAACGTTGACAGGCCCAAGCTGTGCTGTGCAACCCTCCCCCAGCACCAAAAGCTGAAAAAGAGCAGAATGGCCACTGATACGGTGACTTGGGAAGAGAGATACGCCCCGTCAGCTTTGGATAAAATGGCTGCCTTATTTTCAACCCTTGTCCGCATCACTCTTGCATTCGCTCAATGGGGGAAAAAGTCGCGCAGTCATCTTGATGCCCACACACACTCTGTTGGCAACGAATCAAACGAGAGACACTGCGACGCTGATCAAGTGACCGTCGAGATAAGGGTTCAATTGGCCCAAGCTGAAAACGCAGTCGTTATCTTTTGAGTCTGGCACATGTAGAGATAGGCTTTTCTTTTAGGCTTTAAACACCTTCTTGATGGAGGTTAGTCTCATGTCGGTGAGATTTGTTCTACAGCCCTTCTTTTCTTCTTTTCTTCTTTTTGGGGATCTTGAGGATTGGAATTTGAGAGGAATTGGGTTTTTGGTACACGTCATAACGGCCGGGGGTCGTTGGGTAGTGGACTCTACCCCAGACTTTGTAGTCCCACTTGGCCCCAGCGTTAGCCGTTGAAATTGAAATGTGCCGCCCGCTAAAATGAGGCTTTCTTTGTTGCTTATCGCGCGCATGTTCAATTGAAAGACAGGCTGGACGATCGCCGACGAAGTGGTGTGGACAAAACACACAACAGCCTCGTGAGGCAGGCTGTGAGCGTGACTCATTTTTATACGAAATTGTTTGCTCGCAGAATAAAGGAATGGCATGCAGTATGGACCGTGCTTGGGAGCAAACTTGTTTTATTGAGTGACGCTTTGGTAATTACCGCGATAAGCGCATTCATCAAGCCCCCGTTTATCTCAGTCCGTATCATCAGTACACAAGCCATACTTGTCTACAATTTCCATGATTTCCTGGCAATTATTCCAAATCCTCCTTCTGTTCCTCAATCCCGGCAGTTCTCCCCACCGTCGGCTCAACTCCCCCCGCAATCGCGTCCAATTAGTCCTCCCGCGGTCCAGCATCTTCACCGGCGTAGTCCTGTAACTCTGCCTCTGCCTCTCTGCAAGCTCGACTTCTTCAGCGGCCAACCTCGCGATGTCTGCTGCCTCTTCTTCAGATCCACCGCCCCATTTACGTCGTCCGGCCAATTGAAAACGAACTTTGTCCAAGGGCTTGCCGAGTCTTCGCTGCTCTGCTGCCGTTGTCGTGACGAAGAATGACAGCGGGGCCGATGTCCATGCTTCGTACAGCCAGGGGAGTTCGCGCAGGGTCAAGTGGTAGAAGAGCGATTGCGGGAGATGGCGGAATGTTCGTGATGATAGACGTAGATTGGCGATATCCCAGGAATCAAGCAGCAGTAGGATTTCCAACTTGATTTCTTGCGGGAGCTTGGAGAATATGTCTGTAGAGTTCGGGGAAGTGACATCTGAGGAAATGTCATCAGAACTGCAGGTATTCTGCACTGAATCAAAAATATCCTGCAATCCGGGGACGAAGCACGGATTCGCGGCCAGGAACTCGTCGCCAGCGTGATGTAACCAGAGTCTTTGCTTCGCCCTTTTCACAGCAGCATGTTCTGGCAGTTGAAACTTTGGCTCCCCCCTTTCATCTCCCCAAGTCGCAAGTGCATCGACATGTACAAAGCCATATCGATATATCGACGCTCGCTTGAAAATCTCGAAACACGTCGGATGAAACGACATGTCCCCTGCCTTGAGGTCATCTCCGCTTGGAGAATCGCAGCGTTTTGGGAAGGCCTGTGCTTTGTCACGTCCCCTTTGACTATATTTCGCGGGGTCTCCCAAACCATTGAGTGCATACATGCCCAGATTCTCGAAATCTTCACGTTCGAATTCACGTGGCTCCCCGTCGCACAGGAATGCTGCTACAAGGTTTTGGTACGTGTTGCACTCTCTCATTGCCTCGGCTGAGATGCGGCTTCCGTGGTATGCACCGGTCGACCTGCAATTAGGCCCAGAAACATGTTCAAAACGGATATAGTCCAGATTTCTGGGTGCGAGCAAACACGTCCTGTGTTCTGAGCCGGCTCTCGGAATGGAAGTACAATCTGGTTGCTCGCAGTATTGTCTTCTGGGATATGCTTCTTCTATGTCATCATCCGTGTGGCTATTCCATGCTGCAGAAGGGTGTTCTCCATTTGTTCGATGACGGCCGATGTGAAAGCTGACGTCGCATATCATGCAGCGTGCTTCTGCTTCTCCTTGGTATGGATCACTAACCTCGCTGCTGTGAACCCAGGCTGTAGACATTGCTGCGTATATGCCTGTCATGGTTGTTCAATGGTACCGAAAACGGATCTGCGGACTTGGGCTTGTTTGATGCTAGCGGATGTAGAATGGGAATGTTTCAGGGATTTGTGGGTGCGGGGTTGACTCAGGTCTTTCACTCTGGTGTTTGTGACAGATGGCATCTACTTTGGCTATCCGCATGATTTAGCCCTAAGGGTAAGTAGAGGTTATCTGTCACGATCTCCACCACTGAGTCCTTATCGATAAGCAGGAAAGCGGCGCGAGATGAACACGAAGTGACGTAGACCCACTGGAGCGCGTTCATCTCCATCAACTGTACTACCAGCCAACCAAATTGTCGAGACGGATGGAAACTACCTTCAATTGAGACCAACTTACAAGCAAGACCCTACACAATGCCAGAGCCTCTCGCGCCCCTCCAGCCGGAGGTCTTGAACGCTACGAAAGCGGTTAGATCCGCACTGACACCCTGACTCAGTTCCTCACTGACCATCCCCAGCTCACAGAGAGTATCATCAAAGACAAGCAAGCCGAAGCAGCTGCACTCAAAGAAAATGCCCTTCCAAAGTCTACACCTACGAAAAAGACAACCCCAGCTTCTGGCAAGAAACGCAAGGCTGAAATGTCGCTTGATGAAGAAATCGCCGCTTACAAGGCGGACCTTAGCGACACCGTCGACTACGACACTTTTGAGAACGATACCCTTCCCAGCTGCAATGTCATCCGCACCAAGTTAAACAAGCTCTTTGACTCGGGTGTCATGAACAAGGCTGAGTTCTGCAGAGCCACCGGTACAAACTCAAACTCCCTTAACAAATTCCTCAAGCAGAAAGGTCCCTTTGGCGGATGTAACAGCTCCGTCTGGCGTAACGCATATGTATGGTTTCAGCAACGCGAAGTCATGGGTCTCAAAATGCCCGATACCAAGAAACGCCAGCGCGAGGAGACTAAAAAAGACGCTGCCGACGGAACTCCCTCCAAAGCTGCACCTACAAAAACACTCCCCGATATCAGTGACATCCACCTCGAAGGTGAAGAAACAGATGACGTTCCCATCTACGACGACTGCGATGAGATCAGGCGCAAGATAAACGCACACATGAAAATCCCTAGCGTGACGCAAGCGCAGTTCTGCAGGGATATCTACGCGCAGTTCAAGGCGCCCACGTGCAAGGGGATACAGTCAAAGCAGCTTTCGGACTTTAGAAAGGCAAAGGGTAGTAATGCTGGGGCGAAGAGTAGTGTGTTTTACGGGGCGTATGTGTATTTTGAGAAGTTGAGGATTGCGCAGAACAAGCCGGTTACGAAACATAGGATCGAGATGACGTTTATGCATCCTGGGGGTATTCCTAGAGATAGAGATGATAGGATTACTTGGTTCCTTGGTGCGGCTTAGCCGGCTTTGTTAGTTGGCTCGAAGCGAATTGGGGAATTTCGATGTGTTCTGTGTGAATGTTTGATCTCGTGGGCTTGGTTGGGATTGTGCTTGCGTGCCTGGTTGATATCTGCTGGTCAATATGTAAAATGGGCTGTGCTACTTGTGTATCTATTTAATGGAATTCGGTTATATGTGATCTGGAATGTAGCTGCTACCTGTTACAATCGTGCTATGACGAGTTTAGACTTCTGCGAGGCAGTTCTCAAGACAGTGGAGGAGGAGAGCACTGACAACGCCCCCGAGGGACTGGGACACGCATAAGAGAGAGCCAGCTCTTGCAAATATACGTGAAAAGATACAAGCCAGGCCTCCACTGCAGCAGGATGAATGATCAACCCAGTCGATGCCTTGTGTGCACCAGAGAAAAAGCGCTGTCGTCAATTAAGTGGTCAATTCAATGATTTTCTGACAGGCTGAACCCCGCCACATGACTGGTTGAGTGAGCGCACAGAACAGGGGTCACAGCGCAGCCAACAGCGAACATCGCAACCACCAAAAAACGAAGATTCAACACAACAAGTCAAGCGATTCCAGAGTGCAAAAATGGCAAAAGATACATACAACAGCGGGGATTCGCTGGTCGTCACCGACCCAACTACTAATCCGCCGGTTAGTGGCTTGACTATGGGAGAGCGGACGGGATCCCGTATTTTCCACTACCTTTGGTCGTATGTGCTTGAGTATGGTGGGTTTGTGCCCTATATTCTTGCAGATTCAGTGGGTTCTCGAGCGCGATTCAGTGGCAACTTGAAGATTGATTATATCTCTGATAGTCTGTGATTCCTATCAAAACGGATGAAACTTGCTGCGCTTTGCTATTACATTATCTGAACTTATTACTAAAAGTCATTGTTATCCTTAACAAGCTTTAGTCGTTGTCTCGTGCTGTATTTGATCGGCGTCATGAGATTTGATGAGTGCATGCTACTAAATCGCGAACCTCAAGGCAGATTGTGACTTAGAAATTTCAGCAGAAACGCACATTAAACCACGGTTTGTCATCTCAAGCATTAATTTAATTAAACGATACTTCTGCTTGTAAAAATTCACTTATACTCTCCTCTTCTCAACCCCTTTGTTGATGCAATCGCATCTTCTAGTAAACGCACGCAGAGTTACCCTACAGAAATAGTGATCTACGAGGTGCTCAGCGATATTGTCCACGACCGCTGTCTCAAACCGCGTTAGCGCTGCAGCTCTTGTGGCGAGTTTCCAGCAATCATCTTTCACAGACATTCACCGCTGAGTGAAATCTCTGTTCTCATCGGGCCTTTGCAGTGTTTCTGTAGCAATGAAATTATGAAATCACCCACCCACCTTTTGGCAGCCTCAATTATTTGCAGAATTCTCATTCAATCGCGACGCCATTTGTTCAACTCGTCGCGATACCCACTGAACCCGGTCGCATCTGTCAGTAGCGAAATGAGGCTGACAAAAAAAAGTGGCTGGGCCGAAATCAGAGTTTTCACTCTGCCTGAGGCGCAACCTCCCAAGCCCCACTATCCCTCTGTATAAAAAACCGATCTTCCTCAGACCTTTAGGATTTTTTTCTTTTCTTCTTCATGTCGACAATACTTCAGTACGTCCCCCCTCCTACTTCCACCACCAAACGATCGCTAACAACGCCTCCAGGAGAATCATTTCTATAGTATTCGACCTTCTCTTGGTTCCCTAAAAGAGCCACAGATCCCACCCTGGTTGATGAATGTATATCCTCGACATCCTAGAGTGAATACCCTCTTGGTCCTCTCGCTCTGTCCGCAAGGATGGCGGTAACTGCCTCGTGCAGCTGCTGTATAGAGATGGTTTGCTTGATGATCTCGACCCCAGCTGTGGTCTTGCCTTTGGGCGCGTGGCTGGGGTGGGTGTTGATGGACGTCTGACAGGCGTGTTTTTCTTTTTTATTCTTTTCATTGCTTTCTGGGGCTTGTCTTCGGGAGTGAGGAAGATGGTCGAGACGCGATAACTCGTATCGTAGTCTCGGCATCGTGATGTGAACGTTTGTGACCCCTTGTCTCACTCTGAGATCTGCCATCTTACTCCGTGGCTTATTTCTATTTTTGTTCAAGGAAGATTAAATGTAGCCCAATACTCACCGCGATATACTAGCTGTAAAGCTCCTGTGGATATAGCGGTCCATCATCATGGCCACATCCTGTAACGTACTTTTGGAAGTGCTATTCGTAGACCCTAAAATCTTCCATCTCATCATAAGTTGACGCTGATATGAAGTTGAGCTTCGCATCACGTAAAAAAATGGTGCATTGCCGAGCATCTTCTGCATCTCCTCTGCTTAGAGGCATGGTGTTTTTTTATGTCACTGTCTGGCATTGTTCACTGATAGCCAGTGAACAGCGCCAAACCCTCGAGGCTCTTTGTTGGTCCTGGTTGACTTTTTCTCTTTCAGCCTCTCGCAGGCGGTAACATTGACTCACGATGTCCCTTTGTCTCTTGGTTCCTTGTTCAGAAATTATGTTCGAGCGTCATCCCATCACAATAAAGAGGACAGTATATATACCTGTTGTTACAACTTCAACTCTTGACTCTCCCAATCCCCAATCTCCAGTTACCAACACAAAAAGCTACCACTCACTACAACAATATCCACCATGTGTATCGTCAAAACCACACCCAGAAGCTGCAGCAACTGTGAAGCCGAGGATCTCGCGCTTACCAGCAAGGAGGAATGCGAAGCCGTCAAGGAGCGCAAGGCCTGTACGGGAAAGAAGGAGATTGTGGTCAACGAGGCATGGCTGTGTCCAACATGCCATGCCAACACAGCTCGTGGCACGTGCTACACGGAGCCATATGACTATCAACCAAAGGTCCGACAGGAAGTCGCCAAGAAAGAGACTGGTTCCTTCGCGGATAAGGTCAAGAAGGTGTTTGGCAAGAAGTAGGACAATATGATTAAATGCCAGCACCGAGTGCACTGTCAAGCTGCTAACTAACACAAAACACTACGGCAAGTTTCTGCAGCGCAAGACGATGAATGTAATGGATCGTAGGAAGGCCTAGTCTTAGAAGGCTGAGGAAGACAATACAGCGGTTCATAGTACCTAGTTTCTCCGTCGTAAGTGTAGCAAATAGATACATTCTTCGGCGGTAAATGCCAAGCCTCTACGAGGTCTCCAATGCACGCCGTGAGCCTGTGAAACAAGACCAGTGTGACTTCTGATGTGTTCGGTAAGCTATAAGATCAAGAAACTCACTTAAGGTGAAGCAGCGAAGTAATAGAGCGAGACAGTCGTGAACGTTGGTCCAAGTAAGGTGCATGATGTAAATCCCATCTGTTAAGTCTATCAACTGAACGTTAGTCCGCAAGAGCTCACTGCAGCTCTGCTTCACTAAGCGTTCGCGTGGATGACCGAACCATTACTCAGTGCCTATGCCCAAGGGGTTACTGTTCAACATGAACACCGAGTTCTCCTTCGCTGTCATTGCCGTGTAAATCTGAATCATTACCTTGTTTGACCGATTCACCATTAGTATATACATCTGTTCACATTGATCACATTAGAACCCGATTAGAATTATTATATATAGTCCCGCAAGCCCTCCCACTCTCCAAGTAGCCCAACTCACTTCCAAACCTTTCATCCATCCAACCAAGTCTTAAAGAACACTCAATAAAAGCTTCAATCATGTGCAAGGACCCGTATCGTCGTACCCTTTGCGGTGGCTGCGAGAAAGACCCCAACGTTCAAGTGGGACTCACGTATCAGAGTTTGGGAAGAGAGGAATGCGAGACTGCCAAGAGAAGGGGGAGACAATGTCGACAGGAGATCAAAGAGGAGAGGGATGGTTCCTGTCAGGTTTGCGGGGAGCATACGATGTATGGACTGTATCAGGTTGGACGATATTGGTAGGAAATCGTACGTTGAGCACTCCTGAAGTTGGAGGTTCACAGAGCGCTTCAACCAGTTGTCGGCGGCTTAGTTGAACTGTTGAGAAGAGATAAAAGAGAATTGAATCATTTGTCCTGAAGTCCCTAGAACAACACTGGCCAATACTTCATTCGTGAATACGTAGATCATTACACAGTTTGCCGCTATTCAAGGGACTGTCCTGAGGCTAAGCTAGTTTCTATTTCATTTTATCACCACCACTCATGGCCTGTTTCACCATTGACTGCTGATTCCGTGGTTCATACAGACTTTGGATCTTGACTCGTGTACGTAAGCTCGTGGCAATGGCGTCATATAGCTTCGAGTTGGAGAACAAGATGGGGAGGTTCAAGCACCATTTGCAATGTTAATCGAGGAGAAAGTAGTGGAGTTCGAGGACAAGTTGGCGATCCTGGCTGATCTTCCATTGGCCGTTCGGAAAGGCTATATATCTGCTAGCTGTAGCTTGCTTTTTTAGTTAGACGAACATGTAAATACCTCTGACTGGAAAATATTTGTTCGCTGTCCATCCTGAAACTAATATCTTCTTGGTGCTTTGGAGTCCGGAGGCTTTCTTACCGAGGTGGCAGACTCATCCGACTAGTTGAGGGCCAAACCAAGAACCGGATTGCGCTTCAGGTACTGTAGATATACTCCTCGGTGAGCGTAGCGAGTTCTGTTGAGCATTGGCTGGACGTAACTTCGATCACTGTCGTTAGGTTATCTGCGTGAACATAATGTAACTGGGTTATTAAGCTCTGTGTACCGGAATAAGATCTCAGAACATAATGTAACTGTCAATATGGGAAGCGCGTCAGCATCTAGGGTTCTCCGCCATCGTCGTAAATGTAACCGATGTTACCGTTCCCTAGGCGATTTTGCTGATTCAGAGAAGGAAGTTGTTATGATTGCGGCCGGCCTCGGATAGTCTCAGATACAGCATTGAAGGCGAGGAGGGAAAATGTTTTGTGGAGTCTTGAAGGCATATAAATGTGATCAGCTCGTGGCAGGCGCCTCAGTCGAGGTTGCTTGAAGTTTGGGGAGGAAGCGGGTGTAGTCGTTGTAGCTGAGGGGGAGACCTGTCTGTTTTAAGACGCTTCCTTTTGTCCCATAGTCTCGCTGTGCTTTGATAGCTGTGGGGATAACTCATCAGTGGCAGAAGTAGAGGCTCACCAAAGCTGGCGGCGAAGGAAGCTGGAAGATTTACGCACAGTTTGGATGACCTTTCGCTGAAGCTCGACGAGGTATGAAAAAAGATCCTCTGGTGGTGTATTTGGGCAGGGACGTGGTGAATGAGTAGCCTCCATGCTCGGAGCGCGCGCTCGCGTCGGAAGTGATCGGTGTTGTTGAAGTTCATCTTGGGATTAAGTCACGATGGAGGGGCATGCGAGCCACAGGATCAATCTCAACATCATAACTCATCCCGAACCATCGTAGCATACTTAATCTCAGTCTCATCATAACCCATTACGGTCAACCAGACTTAAATGTCGTTTAACTAATCTTATCTCGACTATTCTGATATTATCATGAGCCCAACCTGGCAACCCCCCCTTTCCACTGATAACTTCTTACGCTATAACTCAAACCATCCAATGCCCCAGCTCGTCGTTGATGGTGAATAGGAACATCTCGCTACAGAATGTTGAAGCTGAATTACTCATTACTATAGACCCCAAGGTAGCTTGTAAATAAAGCGACTATAGCCTGAGCACATGCCTTTGGTCAGTCACTATGATCCCAGGGACCGTGTAAGTCTGCAAGATATTACACGGAAGCAAAATCACTCTAATTCAAGACATTAGTCAGTTGAACTACAGAACATGCTTAATCTTTCAAATTCTATATACTGCTCATTAGGAATTCTAAGCGTTGCTTTTAGTATGTGTTCTCATTCCTAAAGTGAAGTCAAAGACCTTCTTCCATGTTCACTCACGTCCTTTCACACTCATCAGAGCTTATCCTTTATTCATCTCGTGTTCAAACTGCAAAGTACTAGCAAGTTGACTGGGTAATTTACACAACCCGTAGTTAACCCGGTACACAGACAATGGCGCCGTCACTATAAGATTATCAAGTATTACCTAACAACTCAATTTTAGATATACCAAAATATCATAGCAGTGACAGCCAAAAGATACAGAGCAAAGGTTTCAGTACAATGGAGAATGCAATGAGTTCAGTTTAATATGAACATGTGATAAGTCAATTCCGGATTTATGTCTTTAAATACGAGACATGGCCTCGTATGAAGATCAATTCTCATCCACAGCAGTGTAAACCACCAACCTCCAACGCTACACCTTCTTATCACCATTATCCAAACTCCTCATCACGCACACACCTTCAAAATATCAACACCCATCTTAATCGTCACGATGGAACAGAACCTGGAAGAAAAGATGGAGCAAGTCAAGAAGGAGCTCGTCGAGAACCAGCTGGATAGCCTCTATATGTCTGTCGAGAATCTTGCTAAGAGTTTAGATCGCGATCCTGTAGATGACATCGCTAAGTCTTGTTTGGCTATCCTGAAAAGCATGAGCAGCCTTGCTTACAGCTGTGTGATAGAGAATATTGACCGATATGACGAATCTCAGCTTCGGCAGCGATGTGAGGACATTCGGGCATTGACACGTTCCCTCTCAAAGGGCGGGAAAGACGATCTTCACGGTAACTGCCATGACCGTCAGCGCGATTTGCTATATGCAGCAGAACACATGATACCCATCGAGTGGTGTTTTCTCCCATATGACGCTTCGGAATTGTTTATCAAGCAGGGAAGGATGCTGAGAGCCTACTTTTTCGAGGAGCTAAAACGCAATCACTATGTTGGCCTGCCATTGTTCGCCTCGCCTATTAATGCGCAGCAGGATAAGTGGGTCAAAGGGCAACTTGCTGACTATGAACAATACCTCCGAAGGCCAGTTCACGACGACGTGGTTTTGGTGACTGTGCAGGAGTACAAGGAATCCCGGGCCTTTGAGTGTCCATTTCAACAAGGGTGGAGCCTACATGCCCTGTCCCGCTCCGTCAATGAGGAAAGATGGTGGGTTCAAGAGGTTGGGGCTTCTCCAGGAACAAGCCCATGTCAGATAACAATCGAGGCCATCACAATAACACGTGCCAAGCTGAGAGCTGAATTTGATGGAGCGGCGTACCTCAAGAAAGATGTTCCCGCGACTCACCCGTCTCTTGGTAACCTGGACCTTGACTTTGACAAGGAATTTCCCCCAGAACACGGAATCGTAGTTGTTTGGAGGTTTGCTGGGAGTGAAGCTTGGATGGACCGCTATGGCCATCTTGTTCCACAACACCTTCTCTGAGACAATCTGGGTTCCTGGACAGATCAATCCGGCTTACTCAAGTGAGTAGGTAGGCAGAATGTTTCCCTTTGTTAGTTTGGATTATGAATGGAGAGTCCGTATAAGTGTATAGGCTCGTTGTAGCTTGGGAGTTTTGTTGGAACGTTCTGGTCATTTCACAGCAATACTCAAGTGAGTAAATTGACATGGGAATGACATAGCTGTGCTATCATGCAGATTTGCTCAAGTGAGCAAACATAAAATGAAGAAAACGAGTGTTGAGTCCATAGTGATCGTTCGTGGCAAGCTTGCTCAAGTGAGTAGTGCTTTTGGGATGATCAAGATGGGCGGAGTTATGTCGACGGGTACCCAAGTGAGTACATAGATAAGAAGCTTTTGAATAGACTGAAAATTGGAGATATAGTGTTTGTGTTTATTGGCTGGCGTGAACTGATTGCATGTAGACTATCACTCACTGTGAACCAAGTGATATGGCTGGCACCCACGATTCCAAATGAGGAGAGAGGGTGATGACCTCCGCGAATCTCGATAACCCTCGGATCCAGTTGCACCAGGACGAGATTATGCAAAGTGAATTGGATAAGATAGGCTACAGAAAAGTGATCGCGATTTGATATAGCCTCAACTAGCCTAGATATCGTGAGATTAGGTAGAAAAGACCCTGGCCAGAGTAAGGAGTAAGGAAGTTCAGTTTACTTCGGGGACCAGCGAGCGCGTGACACCCGCCTGACCCTGTGGATGATTCCGTCTTGCACCCCAAAGGAAAGATTTTGATAATCATGTGCAGTTTGTGCGGAAAGTTTCAAAGCATATCTGATGTTATTGAGGCCAGTGAAATGAGTTCACGATAGCCTGGCGTTGCAAAAGCACGGCCAGAGTTCTAATTTGCAGCAGATCTGGGGTTGGGCATTGCTATAGGGGCGCAAGTCCACAGGGATTAGGCGCTAATGGAGCCTGCAGCGGCCAGCTCCAGGAGGGGTTACGGTGGAGGATGCACTGAGCATTCACTAAAACGCCCTACATAATCTCAGGCGACAAAGTTTGGTTGCGCGCATCTCCCCTCATGTTTTTGCACTCAATGGAACATTAACGCAATCAAAAGCATATTCATCAAGACATTTGTCTGTCCGTTCCTTGTTCCTTGGGCCTAGTTCTATCGAAACTGATAGCCAACTACAAATGAGTATTGTTCTCTTGAACCGATTACACCAAACTCCATTCCAGAATGCGATGACCTGGGAAAAGCACTAACGGCGGACCAACCCAACGATCTGAGGGTTCGTGGGCGGCGAGGAGAGACTAGACGACGAGTCGGCCTGTCGATCATATGGTTAGTCTGACTAGTGATTCAGACTGCCTTGTTGGGCGATTCACTTACCATCGCGCCGAGCTGGATTCGAGATCAAAATTGAGAGGTTGTTTGTTGCGTTGCTGTTGCTGCGAAGGAGGAAAACCGTGGCCCAGCAACCCCGCCTCGCGACGTAGCTGACCCCTCCAGTGAGGTGCGCGAGAAGTTCGCGCTAGCACGTGACACTGGGTTTGGTCGGGTAGCAAGGTAAGATGTCCTCACCACTATCTCGTGTTGTCATTCATTATCTGTGTTTGCAGCCTAAAGCTTAACCTTATAGGCCGCCTTCATCCATAGTCTAAGTTTTAAAAATTAATCTAAAGGCTTCCAAGTCTATACTAAATTACCTAATTTCCCCCCCATTTAGAATAGACTAAAGGCGCGTAAAAGTGGCATACTGTTGGCCCTGACGCTGATCGTGCAGGTACTAAGAGACAAGAACGGAACTTCCTTTTCAATCTCTGAGTAGTAAGAGGCGCATATATGGCTTAAGAAAGGGATGTCTCCCTCTCCGGAAAGATGCAAATAGGGAGAGATAGCCATTGAGCATACCCTCAGCGCCATTATTCACAGTCCCCGAACTTGACGTCGAAGTCGGAGAGTCTTCCTGTGTCTGTATCCCGTTTGGATCAGGGTTGTTCAAGTCTGCATGAATGGGATAATCTTGGGCAGGCGAGCAGACGGTGACTTGTTGTGCTGCACAAGTTGCTAGATCAGAAAGTTTCTCAGCCTGTTGTTGATCAGTTTGGGCATTCAACAGCGGAATTTTAAGTAGACGTACAAGCCCAATGCCATGCACTTCCAGACTAGTCATCTGGAACTGCAAACAGGTGTCTAGAGCTTCGCTGGCAATGGTCACAGCGTATTCATGACGGAATTCCTCATCGTCAGATAGGGCTTCAACATAGCCGTGGCTATTGGCTAAAGACCACAGCTTGATCCTAATCCAGTGCCTGGTAACAAGGATATCAGCATGTTGAGCATGAGTATCAATACCAGAAAGCCCGGAAAATTGTGGTGGAATCTGGTAGCGTCGTAGGAGAGTGAGTATCGTGCTTCTCGTGACGTGGGTCGGTGCCTCTTCTTCCCAGCAAAAACCCTTCCAGCATTTTATTATATCGGGATCAATGAAGTCTACCTGCTCGAGCATGTTGCTGATACATTCCATGGCAATGATGTTCTCACTTTCGCCCCTGTCATGAGATGATGCGATGGCGTTTTGTAGCTCTTGCAGCTTGTTCCGGCTTAGTAGTTTCGTGGCGGGAATGTAGTCTCTCTGAACTGAGTAGATTCTCTCGATGATCGTAAGACTGATCAATGTCCGAAGTCTTCGCTGTTTCTCAGTGTCTCCAATCCTACCGTAAGATTCAGGCTTGTCGAGATTCATCACTTCGGCTAGCGCTGCGGCCTCCCTGAGCCGAAATCTGGCTGCATCGAAATTGCCCTTGCAGAACTGACACGCAAACAAGAAGACACTCGTCATGATTGTCTCTAGAGTCGGGTTCTGACCTAGATCAGATTGTGAGTGTAAGTTTACAGCTAGAGCCAAGTGTGCATCGGCTCTTGCTTCACGATTCGGCCATGAGCGTTTCTCTTGGCTCTGGACGGGCTGTAGAAGGACTAGCGAGCAAATGGCTTGTACCAAAGAACCAAAAGACCGATCTTGAAGATGTCGTTGACGCGCAATGTTTTGATGCAGGTATGAGCGGGTGAAGAAGGGCATGGATTGCTGTAGGCGCTCTAAAAAGACGTCGATGAGTTGTGGGATGGTGCTATCATCTAGTAGATGATCTAGCACTCCATTTTGACTCGAGAGATGCTGGAGCGGTGGTGAGAGGCATAGTCCGGGACTTTGAGGTATGTTCAGTGGGAGCGATGGTATGCACGGAGGGAGGTCTACCAATCCGAAAAGGTTGGTTGGGTAGAAGAAGCATTCTCCCATACCAAGGTCCCAGTATTCGGTCTCCAGTTGAACAGGAGAGACAGTAGTAAGCTGTGTAGAATTGTTCACACACTCTGAATCCAGCTGCTGTGCCTGTGTAGGAGTGCTCACGTCAACGGTTTCAACAGGCATCCAATCTCCACTGTCCTCATACAAGACGTTCTGCCTCTCGGAAGATACCCTTAAGTTGACATCTGGATCATCTGACGCCGGTCGAATGTACCGGCGCTTCTTTCGAGGACGCTCATATTGGCACTCCACGTGGTTCTCTTGACAAGGCGCACATGGAGTACGCCGGTCACACTGTGAAATAGAGTCAGAATCGCGAGACTGAGGCAAACACGGGGTAGTCAACCTACCTTGATCTTCCGATGAAAGCAGTGATCACATGATCTAGTCTGAACAGCACAACCCAAGGATGAATCGAAGACCACTTGGTTCATGTCGAGCTGGAATCTCCTTTTCCCGATACGAAGATTGTCACGTTCCGCATGGCGATCCATCTGCAGCAAGAGGGTTTTATGACGGATAAGGAATAAAACCGACACAGAATTCCCCTGGTCCGAGTTAAGGGCACGGGGAAGACTGCGGGGAACCATGTTAGACTCTCGGTCCGACAAGGGCCTGGGCCATCACTCAAACCATCCAAATGTCTCCCCACGAAGCAGAACTCGGGCTAGTGTCACTTGGTGCTGAAATCTGCTGCTCAATGTGACATGGCGATTTAAGCCCAATTGGGAATATTCCCGCTTCAGACGAGAACAGCCAGAAACTTGCGTTACAACTGCCGATTTGCAAGGCCGTGATATCCAATATGGCATGTTCGCAAGGATGAAATGAAGAAGCCGAATACCGTCGTCAGTCAATGTCCGTCATGTGATTCATTTAGTCTGTTAATGGTCTCTGCATCTTTACGGTCTCCCGAAGGCTACTCCTGCCGATTACCTACGGTGAAAATTGTCAAAGCAGTCAGCCACTGAACAAGTCAACAAAACATCATGGCAACTGTCGATTCGCCCATCCTTGTCCAGCTTCCATCCAAGCGCCACGTCTATGAGGCTGTTTATGAAGCTCCGTACAACATACCTTCGACGGCATCCCATAATAATGTCCTTCACGACCAAGATCCCCTTGCCACCGTCAAAGCATCAGAAACCCATAACGAAGATGCTCATAATCGCTGGAGACCGCGTTATCACCTCATGCCGCCAACCGGCTGGCTAAACGATCCTTGTGCGCCAGGCTATGACGCCGTCCATGATGTTTATCACGTCGGGTTTCAGTGGAACCCCAAGAAGCCAGAATGGGGCGATATTTCATGGGGAAGCGCACTTTCAAAGGACCTGGTTTCCTGGGATGTTAGCGGCAGTCCATCTATTCAACCGTCAAAGAAGTATGACGGAGAAGCAGGCGTCTTCACAGGATGTTGGAGTCCAGTCTCCTCTGCACCCGGCCGAAGCACCGCATTCTATACCTCAGCGCGAGTGCTTCCGATACACCATACACTTCCCTATAACTGGGGTTCTGAAGCAATTTGTATTGCCACGTCCAACGACGCCGGTCGAACATGGCAAAGAGGTGATGCACCGACTGTTCTGGATGGCCCTCCTCGCCACCTCGATGTCACAGGCTGGCGGGATCCATACGTTGCTAAGTGGGCCTCAATTAGCCGGCTCCTTGGAGACAGGTCTGATCAAGGGCTTTTTGGCATCGTTTCTGGTGGTATTCGCGGCATTGGTCCTTCAGTATTTCTTTACTCTATTGAACAGCACGATTTAACAGCCTGGAACTTCCTCTCTGTGCTAACCTTAACACCAACCCCCCCCGGGGAACATCGCTGCCAATGGGAACCTGACTACGGTGCAAACTGGGAAGTGGTCAACTTCCTTTCACTCCCCGACCCTGATGATCCAGCAGTAAGCCATGAAATACTTATGATCGGTGTCGAGGGGCGTGAGCAAGTCGACGTCAAGCCTTCTGGACGGCATCACCATTCAGAGTTCAGAAGAGATCACGGCCAGATGTGGGTTTCGGGCCCTTTGGTGCAGACTTTAGAAGGGATACAGATGCAATTCCGTTCAGGCGGTGCTCTGGACTACGGAGCAATTTATGCTGTCAACTCCTTCCACGATCCAAAATCTAACCAGCAAATTGCGTTTGGCTGGATTGTTGAGGAAGATCTCTCTGTAGAGCTCAAGAAGACACAAGGATGGGCTGGACTGTTATCGGTTCCGAGAGTCGTTCAGCTGAGCAGGATACATCACGTCGTCCATGCACTGAAGTCAGATCTGACAGTTATCAAGTCGTTTGACGTGTTGCCAGAAGACAAGCCGCAGTTACTGTTCACGACAAATTCTCCTCAGACCTACACGGTTACAACATTATGTGCCTTGCCAGACCCTAGGCTCAATAAGCTTCGTCAAAGCAAGCGGTCCCTGGGTCCGATTCGCTCTCACACCTTACTCAAAGGTCTGGGAAGCTTGGAATTTCCCTCAGGGTGCTCCTGCTGGGAGCTCGACATGTCTTTCGATATTGGCAATGATGTAGAGAGTATCGGCTTCATAATAGGCCACACAAAAGGTCAGAATATAAAACAGGGGATACACGGGCTTCTAGAGGTTATTAACAATTCTTATCAAGATTCAGAAGTGCATACCGTCGTTTCGTTCGTTCCAGACTCAGAGAAGCTTAAGATCACGCGAGCCAAATCCACCAACATCACAGACATATGCGTGGCGGACGAAGAGGCACCGCATACCCTCTTCTCAACCTTGTCTCCCGTAACTGCCTCAGGAGCTGAACCGTTTTTGTCGCAGGAGCCCTTACGACTCAAAGCATTCTTTGATGTGAGTTGTCTAGAGCTTTTTGGCAATGATAGGACGGCAATTACTACGAGAGTCTACCCGGAAAGTATGACGTGCTATAACATTCAGCCGTTCGTGGTGAAGAAGGGTGAAAGCCCGTGGTCGGGTCGGTTGCTTGAGTGTACCGCGTGGGAGCTAAGGCCGTCGTGTTATGAGATCTAGATAGATATAAATGTAGGCATCAGGGGATATGTAGTTGGAGCGATATGTAAGACTGTTTTGGAATTGATGTGAGAGCTCTTTACTGTTTCTTTAGTCGTATAAAATCCAGGACTATCCAGTGTCGGTGTAAGGTTATGTGATAGCCAAAAGCAAAAACTCGCAAGTGATCTATCAGAGACAAAAGGAACCCAACAGCTGAGTGTTATGGAGAGAAAATACCTAGAATAAGGCCTGCTAAAGCTGTCCTCAATAGGTAGCGAAGACGTGCACCGAATGGTTACACTTCAGTAGCAAGTTGGAAATGAGAGGAAAATAATGCCGTAACAGATAAATCTGAGATACAAAGTGAATGTGCAATTGAATACTACTATTTGAACGCGCTTGTACCCTACAGAGTCTTGTGAATATCGATGCCCTGTGCACTTACATCCAACTAACTCCCCATTATCGCTGCCAACCTGATTTATACCCTACTCCGTCACTTTAAGCTTTAGCTTCGTGGTGGTCGATCTCGGCGACAATCTTCTCCTCATTCATGTAGCTCTCCATAGACAGGTTGCACTGATAGTCTGAGTAATGATTAGCAATGTGTTTATAGACGGGCCGTTCTTCTTACCTTTGAACTTGCGTGCAGGAACACGAGCTTCGAACATGGCATCCAGTTCGGCAGGGGTTCTTCCCTTGGTCTCGGGAAGGTACAGGTATGTGATGATGATGCATCCGGCCATCCAACCAGCAAAGACGAGGTAAGTCTTCGGACCAAGGTTACCTCTGCAGTGAAAGTTTTGTTAGCATGCGGGCAGCAAGAAAACAGAGAGTTGTACTTACGCATCGGCCTGTGAGATGTATGGCAGCACGTAGATCACAACAGTGGAGAACGCAGCCAGAGTCAAAAATGAGAAAGAGCTAGTCTTGTTGCGCAGACGGGCAGTCGGGATTTCAGCAGAGACGACATAAGTCAGAGGTCCGAATCCAGCTGCGAAGAAGAACGAGAAGAGCATGCACATGCTCGCAATAGCCTTGGCGATGCTGGGGTTTCCTGTGTAGTCCATGAAGCCAAGGACACCGACGACGAGATCTATACAGAAGACCATAATGAAGGTGCTGAGGGCGAGGGTCCGGCGTCCGACTCTGTCGACGAGGTAGATTCCAGTGATAGCACCAGCGAAAGCGAGGATGGCACCGACCATGGTGAGAAGGAAAGGAGATACGTTGCCGCTGACTGTGGTGAGGAAGATGGTGGCGTAGTTGGTGGCGAAAGCAATACCTGAGAGTTGCTGCATGTTTCCAATAGACATGGCCAAGAGAGATCGACGGAGATTAGTTCCACGGAAGATATCCATCCACGGGACCTTGGTCTCATCCTCACGAATAGACGCTTGAGCCTTGAGAGCCTCGAACTCGGCCAAAATCTCAGCCTCTGGGTAGCCACTACGGACGCTCCGGAGAGATCTGAGGGCATCACTGTCACGAGACTTGGTAAGGTACCACGTTGGTGAATCATCGACAAAGAAGAGTCCGACGAAGAGGATGAGAGGGAAGAGAATGCCGAGGCCAAGAGGGAGACGGAATGACATGGCAGACATTTCTGTGCTCATTGCCCAGTTTACGCCGCTCGCGACAATGGCTGCTGTGTTAATGAGAACGATGGACATGCCGACGATGGCGCCACGGACATTCTCGGGTGCAATCTCGGCCATGTAAGTTGAGCCAAGCACAATGAAGAGCCAGATGGCAACATCTGAGAGGGAATGTCAGTAACGCGGACAAGCAACAGCTGGTTAAACGATACTTACTCGCAATCCAACGACCGACGACTATCTCTGCCAACCCAAACGCAGCAGTCTGGATGGCGCTTCCAACAGCACTAAAGATGCAGCCTACAAGGATCATCTTCTTGCGGCCGTATTTATCAGCGAATTGGGCTGCGAGGGGCAGTCCGAGGACACAGCCAGTGACTGGTAGAGCTGTTATGATAGAGATGTCGGTCGAGGTCAAGTATGGGGTGCCATTGGGAAGACGGGTGTGAGACATTTGGTTGACGAAAGGGACCATGGCTAGGATACCGCCGTTGATGGAGCCGTCATAGCCAAAGGTGAAGAAGGCCATTGCCATGAGGAAGGCTGAGGGGTAATGTTAATTCGGTGTCCTTTGGGACAGTGATGAAGGGAAGAACTCACTGGAGTAGACCAATTTGGGACTTCGGAAGAAGTTTGCCAGCGAGTTAGTTCGCGGCGACGCATGGTGGACGTCGGCAGTCATGGTGGAGGTGAAGGTGAGTGCCGATTAGAAGAGATGAAGAGAGGAAACAAGGAGAAGTATAATGTGACTAAGTTTGGATCAATTGGTCTCAAGAGATGAGAGTCTGGAGGTTGAGGGTGCCAATTGCAAGATAATGGAGTCCAACCCATGGGCTCAACGAGAAGTTATATACAAACCCCGAAACCAAACCTCAAGCCCGGTACGAAAACATGGAGGGTACTGCAGCTTGGAGAAAGTGGAGAGAGTTATCTGGGGCCGAAAATCTGGGGAATGGGGAGACAAACGATACGACAGAGACTTCGTCGTACCTACAGGTCCCCTACGCTAAAAGTGTGCTCTATCACTCTTTGGGCCAAAACCCGCGAGGCCGGGTCATGTGAGGGGGAAGAGAAAGGGTTGCCGCGATGCGCAGCCGAGGGAGACGGGGATATTCCCGAAATGGACAAGTACGGCGCCGCTAAGTTTGGGTGCAACCTGTATAAGACGAAACTTAACCGCCTGAGTTTAAGCGGCTAACTCACTCTTGGCAAGCTTGAAAAGGGTATTTCAGCTCATCAAATACAAAATCGTATATTTGTTACTGCTGCAATTGACTGTCTGTGGTTGTTTGAAGCAAGCAAATATGACAGTGTCAGACTATACCCTCAATCACGCTGAGCTGGGCAGCATCGTCGGCTTAGCCAGAGATGATGATGTTGTTCAGTTTCGCGGTATCCCATTCGCGTCTGTTCCTGGCCGCTTTCGTCAGAGCATCTTGAGAGCCGGGCGATTGCCTTCGCAGCCATTCAATGCTCGCCAACCAGGGTAAGTCTGGAACCAAAGTCTCTCCATTCGCGAACCGACTTACCAATCTCTCTCAGCCCTGAATGTCCCCAATTAGTCCTACCTTTTCCTACGTACTGGACGGCACCACCTCCCAGTGGATATCCCGCCCTAGAAAAGCCCATACAAGATGAGTTCAACTGTCTGAACCTATCCATCACCGCACCCCACAAGACTCTTGAATCAGGCCAGAACGTTCCAGTGCTAGTCTTCATCCATGGCGGTGCTTTTATGGGCGGCAGTCAGTCAATCCAGCTATGTGGACGAGAAATCTACGATGCTACCGACCTAGTAAGGGCAAGTATCGCTCGGGATCAGCCAATCGTGGTGGTCACCATCAACTACCGCGTTGGACTTCTTGGATTTCTGACTTCGGATAAGCTTGCTGAGAGGAGTCATGCTCATGGCGAGGCGGTTGGCAACTATGGACTTCATGACCAACGACAGGCACTGGAATGGGTCTCTCGTTTCATCGCTGGGTTCGGAGGTGCTTCTGATCGCATCACCATTCATGGAACTAGTGCGGGCGGTGCCTCGTGTCATTACCAGGTCAACTTCCCTAATCGCAAGTTTCAGAGCGCCATTCTGTCCAGTGGAACGTCAGTCGGTATCGCATCTCGGCCTATGCCATGGCATCAGGAGCGCTTTGACTACGTGCTATCTCAACTAGCAAGCCTGAAAGCGGATGATTCTCTACTTGATTCATTGGTAGATCTTCCCGTGGACCAGCTCTTGCCAGCATCGCCGCCATCACTCTACAGCCCACTCGTCGATGGTGAATGGGTTCCTGAGGCAGGTCTCAAACCGACACTCGAAAATCTGGGCAAGGCTGGCGAACCTCTGCCGAACTTGATGATTGGCGCAACAGAGTATGAGCGAGATCTCACATTGATGCTATTGTCTGATATGTCGAAACCCCTGCCGCATCCGCCTCTACCAGAGGCACAGATACTCCCTATTGCGCGGGAGGTGCTTGCAGGTAGTGCCATGACTCCCCAGTTGAACTCTGACGACAGTCCCTTCTGTGTCTCTGAAGTGGCCCAAGCGTACAATCTGACTCGAGAAAAGTCTTGCTTAGATTCTTTCGAGGACCTAGCAGGCCTGATGGCAGACGTGGCATTCCGTACTCCGCCAATTTACTCGGCGGGAGTCATCAAAAAGCATCAGATTGCTCATGGCCATGCTTCACCCGTGCTGCTCTACGAGATTCAAGCTACGAACCCCTACAAGAATTGGTCACTTGGCTATAAGAGAGCCAACCATGGTATCAACGACATTTTCCTCTTCAACCCAGCAGAAGACCAGGTCCCGGCTGAACACCTTGAGAACTGGGTGTCTACCGTGGGCCAGATCCGAGCTGCGTGGCTTGACTTTTGTTATGGAAAGATGCCATGGACTCCGTTCGAGTGGCCAGAGGATATCGACTCGCTGGGGGGCATTTATGTATTCCCTGATGGTGGGGAGGGTAGATTGTGCAAGACGTTGGATGGGGTGGATGGTACAGCTACAGCTACGCGATGGCGTGCACTTTTGAAGACCTCTTTTGAATGTATTTAGACAGCTTTATTTTTCCATGCGGCGTTACTCTTGTCATCACCTTGTTTCACTTAAAAATCTCTTTCTTCACTTGCGCCTAAAAAGAGTTCACCAAAGGCTGGCTTCTCCAGAAGTGCTAAGAACTCAGGCTCTAAATGCATATTGAATCTGGTTGTGCATGCCCAGAGTCGGCGATCTGGCCGCTTTGGAATTTGCAGTGTAGATATCGATATTGCTGAGAGTTTGTATAAAATAGTTCTAGATATCAAAAACGGACAAGGAAAGTGACTGATATTTTGATCAATTGCGACTGTAAAGCATATATTGTCTGTAGATAACTATATATGTTGAGCGCCTTGGGAGAAATGTCTCTTATTTCTGCCAACTGTACTATAGCCACAGGCTTCCACCTAGCACTACTTGTCTCTATTTGATCCCTTCTAGATCGAATATGTAAGAAATCGTGTTAATTCGTTTGTCCAACTGCGCACAGGGTCATCAAGAGCCAACCCCAGACCATGGGGGCCATCAGGCAAGATCAAAACCTGAGCCTTTCTCTTATGTGCTGCCATGGCTTCAGCGAACATCAGAGTGTTTTGCACCGGAACAGCTTGATCGTCAAAAGTATGGAACAAAAATGTCGGGGGCGTTGTATCAGAGACCAAGTTCTGAGCTGACAAAACGTGTAATTCCTCAGCCGTTGCGTTAGGCCCGACGAGATTGTCCCGAGAACCGGCATGCGAATAGTTGCCTTCTAAAGTAATTACAGGATACGCTAGGATGCCGAAGTCCAGGCCGGCCTTGGGGTTGGTGAGGGTTGTGGACGCAAGGTGACCGCCAGCTGAGAAGCCCCAAATGCCAAGCTTTCTCTAGGTTGGGGTTCTCATGGCGTATTTTCTTGAGAGCAGCGAAGACCTCTCTCTCGGGTTTGGGATAGATAGGTGCAGTTGCATTGAGTGTCGTGGTATAATCGAGAACCCAAGCATCAATACCGAGTTTGTTCAGGTATGCAGCTGGATTGTAACCTTCCTTGACAATAGAGACATGGCTATACCCGCCACCAGGGCAGATGAGTACACCAGTGCCTGTGGAATTGGCCGCCAGAAAGGCTGTAAGCTTTGCGAAATCGAGTCTATCGAGTTGGTAAGCTTTAGTGATATGAGGCTATTATCACAGAATGGACAAGATGCTTAACTGACTTCATGGTGTCTCCGTCTGCGTCAAAAGCGACTGGACTCTCAAGCTTAACAGACTGGTTGGACGTCATCTTCAACAGCAGAACTCGTCAAGATATGTATCGTATTATGTGCAGATCACTTTGGGGGCGGGACGTCTTTGGGGTTTCGTTCTGAGTTACCCCGCGATGTCGAATCTCAACCGATCTAAAACCCTTGTAACAAACTTCACTTCTATTCGCCCGGCTATCCAATTAAAGCATGCATCATTATATAACAGCACAAGCCCATGAATGAAGGATAATAACCATGAGGTCATTGGCGGAAAATTGTGGGGTAGAGACTCTGTCTAAGGCATCAACAAAGATCATGGGCTCATAGTTGGCCCTTTACTGAATGGGATCTTCAACCCGCGATTTAATCACCGGGCTATTATTAAATACTGGGGTCTAAGTTTCTAGCACTCAAAGCATTGAAGCTTGGAAACCACGTATTGGAAGTGAGATGCTTTTGCGCTCTTGGCAGGGGTTTTCCACTTAACTGTTCACTACGATACGATCCGTTCGCAGTGACAGGAGTCCCTACCTGAGCCTCTCTTCAATCCAGAGGTTGTTGTCAACTATGGTCACAATGGGACATCTATTCAAGATACGTGGTAAACAGAGATGTGGACAACTTAGGTTGAAAGAGAACACTAATCTATGACTATATGCAGGCCAGTATACGTCTCTGTAAACTGAAACGAATATAAACAATGAATAAAAGACCCACGATCGACATCGCACCCGCATAATAAGCAGCGGGCCTGAATACCGAAAGACTGCTATCACTACTGTCTGCAAGCGAGTAGATTCCCGAAGCAATAGGTGTACCCTGGGATTTTGGTCAGTAAAGAGTGTAGGTAGGACATATACATGTGACATACGAAGAAGAATCCACAGAACCAAGTAGTCCAAACGATAGGCAGAATACCAAGAGTATTCTCTGGCCCCATTGTAGCGCCGAGCATGGGAGGAACCAGGCTAAAGAACGCTCCACAGCCAATTCCGTTGAACACGAGGAAGACGGAGAAGATTCCAACCGATGACGCCAATGGCCATACGACGAGTGAGCTGAGACCAATAAAGAGGAGACAGACAATCAAGCTGTTCAGAGGGCCAAGCAAGTGGTCTGCAGTATAGCCCCCAAGGACCCGGCCAACGGTTGAAGCCAAGTTCCAAGCCGCCAGTATAATAATGGCAATCTGGTTAGAGTAGCCCATGGATCGAGTGAAGATGGGGATGAAGTAAGGTGGGATAAATAAGGGGAAGCATGATAAAGCTGTCCCGGCGATGATAAGGAGGAAGCGAGGCTCGCGGAAGCGATGCCTAATCACAGGGTCAGCAGGCTATTGAGATAAACAGGGATCTGGGATGCACTCACCACTGAAGCTTCAAGCCGGCACTCATAGATCCCTCAGGCTGTTGAATGAAGTATGAAGCTGGGATACAGACTCCCCAGAGCATTAAAGCAAGAATGCGGAACGTCCACGCGACATCGACTTGTTTCACGAGAAGATTCGTCGCGATACTCATGACAGCTGCACCAAGACTGCCTCCGCCAAACACGATGCCCATGGCCAGACCACGATGTCTCCTGAACCATCTCAGCGGAGCAGTCGAGCATGCCTGACAATTAGTAAAGCCCCATATCCTCTTCCAGGTCAAACTTACAAAGATCGATAGTCCTCCTCCGATACCAAAAATCACACCGTGGAAAACAAAGAGAGCACCGACATGCTTCGTCGTCCAACTTGCTAGGAACTCACCCAGACCCATCAATATACCACCAGCCAGAGCAGTCTTCTGATAGCCAAGCTTTCGAACAGCGATGCCAGAGAGGATGCTGAGTGATATCATGAATGATGTTGCGAGCGATCCGACGAACGTCAAGGTTGTGAGGTTTGTTCCGGTTATCTCGACGAGTCTGACTTGCATGATGCCCCATGAGTAGATCACACCGAGGTAAACGAAGAGGGAACACGCTGCTGCTGCTACAGCGATCCATCCTTTGGGGTTATCGAATTCGACCGCTGGTGGTGGAGTGGATTGGCTTTCGGGTTGTGAGATGTCGATATCATTCCCTTTTTCGTTGTCTGACGAGGCCGATGAGCTTGGCCACTCAGAACCTGTGTTATCTTTCTGAACTGACATCTTTGGATCTCAATACATAAACAGCAGGTAAGGAAACAATGAGCTGTGCGTGTTTGTAAAGCTATTGTTCGAGAAAGTTCTCTAGTTAAATATCTGACCCAGCATCTGACCTCGGTTCTCACAAGAGCGAAACCGACGACGAGAACCGACGCGCTCGACCTGTCAACCCATCTCAGTGGGTCGCAGCGTATGATACTGTTTGTCATGGGAATTGTTTGAGACAGCGACGGGCCGGAATCAATCGGCTCGTCGGTGTTCGGCTGAAAAACTGTCTTTCCCGAGTTCCGATGCAGATGATCGGTTTTCGGGTTTGATGTTTTATAAATGGACACAGGAATTGCTCCAGTATAATAAAAACAATTTTAGCAAAACGGAAAGAATATCCTCTTCAGTCATTTAATTATAGAATTCACTTTTTTTCTGTATCAATCCTTTTTTTCGACATGGCGCCTTCAAAGACTGAGGACTTCGCTGAAGTCTCCACCTACCAATCATCCAAGCCCGTCAAACCCATGCATCAAGAAGGATGTCTGATGCACAGATCTCTCGTCCAACATCCTTACATGGTCGAGTCCGCTCGTGGTGTTGAACTCAAATTGTCAACCGGCCAAACAATCATCGACGGTTGTGCCGGCGCAGCAGTTGCGCTCATCGGCCACGGCAACGAGGAAGTCATTCAAGCCATCACCGACCAAGCTCGCAAAGTCAGCTACGTCCACACACAATCCTACACAACAGCACCAGCTGAAGAGCTTGCCAACATTATACTAGAGGGCAACCCATATGGTCTTGAGAAAGCCTTCTTTGTTGGCAGTGGCAGTGAAGCTGTTGAGTCTGCTCTAAAGTTAGCTCGCCAGTATCATTATGAGAAGGGGGAGCTTGATAGAGTGCACATTGTGTCTAGACGTCAGTGCTATCATGGAAACACGATGGCTACCATGTCTATCTCGACGAACAAAGCGCGTCGAGCTCCGTACCATGGCTTCTTGTATCCTCATGTCTCTCACGTCTCGCCTGCCTTCGCATATCACTACAAAGACGACTCTGAGACTGAGGAGCAGTTCACGGCAAGGCTTCTGCTCGAACTTGAGGAAGAGTTCCTACGCGTTGGTCCCAAGAATGTCGCTGCCTTCATCGCAGAAACAGTCGTTGGCGCGACGACAGGTTGCGTTGCTGCCCCAGCCGGGTATTTCAAGGGCGTCAGAGCCATCTGCGATAAATACGGCGTGATCATGATTCTTGATGAAATCATGTGCGGCGTTGGTCGAACAGGCACGTTTTTCGCTTTTGAGCAAGAGGGCGTTGTCCCTGACATCACCACCATCGCGAAAGGCCTTGGTGGTGGTTACGCCGCCATTGCTGGTGTTCTCATTCACAAGAAGGTCGTCGATGTTCTTAGAAATGGCTCGGCTGCCTTTAACCACGGACATACATATCAAGCTCATCCCATTTCATGCGCTGCGGCATTAGCGGTGCAAAAAGTCCTGAGACGCGAGAACCTGGTTGAACGATGTCATCAGATGGGCATTGTCTTGGAGAGACTACTTCGACAGGAGCTAAAGGACTGCAAGTCTGTTGGTGATATCCGAGGTCGAGGTCTCTTCTGGGGCGTTGAGTTCCTCAAAGACGTGACTACCAAGAAGCCTTTTGATCCTTCGGCTAAGTTTGGTTTGCTGGTGCAGCAGATTGCTTTTGAGAAGGGTGTTGCGTTGTATCCTGGCGGTGCTACGATTGATGGAGTTAATGGTGACCATATTCTGCTTGCACCGCCCTTTACAATTACTGAAGATCAATTGGCTACTATTTGTGGGGTGTTAAAGGAGGCAGTAGTGGAAGCCGAGACAATGATGCTACCTCTATAGATAAGACTTATCCTAGATTGTCTATTTAGAGATGCGATGTTAAAAGTATATTAGACTATACGTTTTATAGAATCAATACCTTGTTACTAGTTTTATGGCTTAAAACCTTTTTTATTATAGATACTACCCTATTTATAAATATATATAGCCCTTTAGATAATTACACCACTTTCCTTCTTTTAACGCTGACCTTTTAACAGCATTACTTTACTATAAATCTTAAAATCCTATTATAAGCGTATACATAAGTCGGCTAAGTCCTAGATATATAATAAAGTATAAATTATATAAAGATAAATAAACATAACCACGCTATAAGAGCTACTTAGTTAGGTATATTATAGTTATAAAACATAATGCATTGCAACGCCAGGGTATTGAAAGGTGCGATGGTAGTCATAAAGATATAAGCTATTAAGCTTGGAGACCTGCTTGGCATACTCTACAGTACTAAACAGGCTATATGAATGTCGAATAGCAGGCCAAAGACTCTTCACTATCTTGAAGAGTAAATGCCACTATGACCAAGCGTAGATCTTGTGGGCTGGTTAATTGGACTCGGCGTGGCTGAGAAGATACCACTACGCCGATACCGAGATTGTAACCACTCTGGATATTTCCATTGCAGAGGAGTCAGCTCTCTTCAAGACTATAAAAACATACCGACACCAGGACCTTTGACATCAAGCCTTCTTCGAATGGCAGCGTTGGCCAGTTTGTCAATGTCAGCTGCGAAATCTCTTATCAGCACCGTTGTTGGCATAGAAACCTTCTGTACCGGTCATGCAGCTAACCTTGTGAATTTTGTGAAGCTGAGTTCCAGTTTAGGAATAGTGGTAGATTGCTGTGAAAATGCGGGAAATTCCGTGCTAGGTCTTACTACGGTTTAAGGCTGAAAGATAAAAAGGCGGAGGCGCAGCAGGAGGTAAATTTCTTAAATTCTTCCAATATTCCTGAAGTGTTCCCATTGCTATCGTGGAGTTCTCTTCCCTTCCCTACTTACAGATCAGAGAAGGCCTTGTACGGTGAAAATTACATATTTTATTCATCCAACCTTTCCGACTGATTAAACATTAACTCTCCTGAATCATCGAGCGAAAAAGAAAAAGCCCGTTCATGGCTAGGCCGCTCTGAAGTCGCAATTTCCTGTTGGTGCTGTGAGCTCCGTGACTAATATGTTGCCATCTTCGGAGCCTCGAGTGGCTGCTGGCCCTCGCCGTGACCTTCCTACGGTTCCAGCTGCGTGTCTTGTTTGCGTGAGTTCTGCACATCGTCCCTACACCGCCTATTACGCCTAGTGATCCCATGGCCTGATCTCGACGATGATGATCGAAAAGAATCGGATGCTAACATTGGTATTGCGCCTAGCGCAGAAGACATCTCAAATGCGATGGGAAACGTCCTTGTTCCCGCTGTAGAACTGCTGATCTTGAATGCGTCTATGCAGTATCCCGTCGCGGATATAATGGTCGTAAACGCGCAGCTGCTCAATCCTCCAGCCACCATGAAGCAACGGGGACTCTTGTCCCTGTTGTTGACACCGCAGCGACGCTAATCAGTTCACTTCCCTCGGCGCCTGCACTAGAATTCCCTTCTGTCTTTGATCCTACCATATTTCTTGGCAATACCACAAGTTACTTGAGCGGTGACACAAGTTTTTCAATTCCGGCACCCTCTCAAACTATTGCATCTACTAGCTTGCCTGGCTTATCGTCTCAGACTCTGGTTAGCGGCTTCAACAACAGAATACCCCGGGCACTCCCTCTAAGAGAACGTTACATTGACTCATTCTATCTGAACTTCTATGCCGCTCATCCCTTCATACCGCCAAAGGAGCTTCTTCTCATCCTAGCACAGCAGACCTCCCTTGAGCCCCTGCTTGCAGCGATACGTTGGATTGGTTCCCTATACATCGAGCAAGATAGCTCTCGCAGACTTCTCACAGATGCATCCCGCCTAATAGATGGTGCGCCTCTCAGAAATGGCTTCTTAGTGCAGGCGATGCTGCTTGTCATAATTGGTCTTGATGGTAACCGCCAAGAGAAAAAGGCCAGAAAGCTCATGGCAGATGCCATTGATGTCTCGATTCAGATCAAATTGAACTCTGATCCATTTGCATCCACCAATGGACAAGGAATTCCGGTACTTGAAGAGAGTTGGCGAAGGACATGGTGGGAGCTTTACGTTGTGGATGCCCTTATGTCGGGGGTGCATCAAACCAACACTTTTGTTCTGTATGATGTACCTACAGATGTCGGCCTGCCTTGTGAAGAGAACCAGTATCTCACAGGAGTAAGTCGTTATAGAGCCTGGTACTCACTGTATGCTTACAAGATCTAGCAAATATCTCCTCCCATTCACCCTTACGACACAGAAACCCTGGGACTTTTTGATGCCAGGCCGTATTCGTCGTACACCTACCGGATTCAATGTGCCTGCATCTTAGGTGTTTTTCAGAAAATGCCATCAGATGTCGACCATATAGCCAGGCTCCTCGCTAACTGGATGCTCCGCTTACCGCCTTCAAAATACGACGCTTATTGTAATGGCGAGTTAGATGAAATGATGTTCCAGGCCATCATGATGTGGCAGGCTATTTCTATTCTCGTACACCAGCCTCACTCACAGCTGGATTCATCGTTGACTTATTATATCAAAGCGTCCAATACGCCAGCTGAGTCCAGCGATGCCTTCAATTCGCACACCAAACATTCAATTCGGGCTGCGAGGGAGCTTACCAAGTTGATCAGCTACCGCGTTCCTCTCATTAAACACACACATTTCTTTGCTTACATGGTAACACTCTCGTCAACAATCCATCTCAGCAGATGGTCATTGGCCTTTGTGGCCCAAGATGATCAGGATGTTCGTCAAAATATGGGTCAGAATATTGGGGCACTTGTCAAGTACGCTGAGGTATGGCCTATGGCGCAGCATTTAGGGATGCAAGTGAAAAGAATGGCAAAAGAGGTGTATAGAATAAAGAAGCTCTATTAAAACCATGTTTTAGAATAAGTGGTTGTTTTTTTTACTTTCTATAAGCCTACTTGCAACCCTTTTCCTCTAACTATTCTTCTTAGTGTTCCACTTTCCATCATCATAACCAGTACAGTCACCCTCATATTTGCCCAGGTACCGGCTGCCATTATCGTGGCCATTACTCATAATTCACCGGCATTCTAGACAATGTTCTCACCGCTGTTTCCTTGAGGTGGTGAGATTGTGATGGCTGAGGCCATGTCCAGCCACTTCACGTTTCTGACATCGTACACCAGTAGCTGCTTACTGCTCATTTCGCAATAGTGTAACAGAAGCCCTCGGTCGCGAACAAGTCACCCAAGTGAGTTCAGACCATCTAATCGAAAGCTGACAGCCGGAGGTAGAAACTCGGTTAGCTTCACTGAGCATCGGGGGAGCCTTGAGCTGAAGGGGCTGTACTTGGATAGCCCTAAGACGATGCATGGGAAGTGCAATTTTTCTATCTTGATAATTGACGATGGAGAGTCTAGAGCCCTGAGATGCCCCACGATAGCCAATCAGAGATGTGGACATCGGGGAAGGCGGCTGACCCGCTGACGTGAGCATCGCGGTCCGCTGACAGTGGCTGCTCAAGCTGAAACGAGCTGGCGATTCAATTGGGACGTTGCAGTTGGTCAATCTCGAGTCATAAGCAGTACTGGCAAAATATCAAGTTGGCAGTGCACGATGGGCCTCACGGGTTGGCAGAGAGTCAAGCTTAAAAGATGTCCCAGCGTACGTCAGAGAAGTGTTTTCCCATCACTTATCACCTTTAATTCTGCTTTTGATCAGGATCTATCAACATGAACTTTCTGCTTCTTTCTCTTCTTTGGCCTGCTGTAACTAGCGCTGCTGCTTGCAAGCCGAACCCCCCTAGATCGAAAGCCGCTTGCAAGTTGGCTGCCAATAACACTGTGGAGATGAGTGTCGGCTTTGGTTACAATGGGGACTGTGCTCCAAGTACCGGAACTCTCAAAGGCTTCATGATCTTTGTTGACTTTTCCGATGCCGAACCTGCTCAAGGTGAAACTCCCCAATCGCTCTATGACGCTGTAGTCCCCCAAACAGCCGAATGGTACAAGCAAGCCTCTTATGGGGCCCTATCCCTGGATATTTCGGCCGATATGTCCAGGTTTTACCGCATGCCCAAGTCTGCTGCATCGTATGGCTGGGAGCGAGGTCTTACGGGGCCAGAACATCAAGAATACATACAGGATGCCCTCGACGCCTACACAGCCGAAGGCACTCGCCATCCACCTCCCGAATCAGACGTCCTCTATGTTGTTCCCGTGAATAGCGTCGGTGGCAGAGGTATCTCTCGGTCCATCACTTATGTTTCACGAATCAACACTAGACAGGGCGATTATGTTGCCCGAAAGACCGTCACCGTTGGCACCGACGCATTTACAGGTTGGGGAACAAAGAGCTGGAAGGTATTGGCTCACGAAACCGGACACACCATGTGCTTGGCCGATTTGTACCCGTTCGAGGATCTTGGGCTGGGCTACTACGTTGGTGGCTGGAGTGCCATGGGAGACCTCTCTGGCATTGCTCCTGATTTGTTCGCCTGGGACAAGTGGCGCCTGGGGTGGATTGAAGACAAGGCTGTCGACTGTGCTTCGGAGCGAGGAACTACTCAGCACATTCTTGAGCCACTAGGACTAAACACTTCTGGCAATGGTGTTAAAGCTGTTGTTGTTGCCGTCAACCAAACTTCCGCACTTGTCGCAGAGGCCCGCGTACCCGAGGGTCTTGACTCAGGTGTGTGCGCCCCTGGCGTCTTGCTGTACACAGTTGATACCTCGATCAAAACAGGCTATGGCCCTGTCCGTGTTGTTGATGTGACCCCAGGATCAGGTGGGTGCGGCGATAGTGTCTACGACAAGAATGATGGAACGCTATCCCTGACCCAGGGTGGAGTGAGCTCGTATAAGGTTCCTGGCTGGGGTGTTCAAATTACTGTATTAAAGCAAACAGAGAAGAGTTATAGTATTCGAGTTGATGCTGGGTTATAGAGTTGTTTCGTCAAGTCTATGTACAGGAACATATATACTATTTGAGTAGATAAAGTATAAGAGGAAGAATAGAATATAAACAAGTGTAGGTGCCCTTAAACCAGCATATAAGGATAGATTTGGCACTCCTCACTTGTTGTAGATGTGGTCTCAGTTATTGTGCTGTATGTAGATGTCATGAGAGTGGTAGTAGCAACCGTAGTCAAGGTGGTGAAGCTAGTGGTTGTTGTAAACGCTTCGAGGGTCGAGGTGGCGGAAGTACTATCATAAGTCGTCGTTGACTCTGCTGTAGTTGTAGGTGGTGCATCAGATGAAGTTGAGGAAGCTGTAGCAGTCAAAGACTCCTCTGTAGTGATGGCAGGTTCAGTCATAGTAGTATGAGACTCGGTATCGGTAGTGACAGTATGAGAAGACTCTGATACGGAGTCTCGGTCGGTCGTAGTGGTGGAAGCGACAGTGGTTGCAGTTGCAGTTTCACTGCTGACGGTATCAATTGAAGAGGCCTCCGTTGTAGAAGAAATACCCTCAGTGGTCGATGTCTGAGACTCAGTAGTGTAAAGCCCAGAGCTAGTTGTAGCAGCAGAGATAATAGTCGAAGAATCTCCTGTGGTGACTGACGCACTACCAGCTGTCTCAGACGATGTCTCGGTGACCGAAGTTTCCTTGGTCACTGTCTCGCTTCCAGAGACATCTGTAGTGGTGCTTTCCCGCACCAGAGTGTGAGAGGACGACAGGGACACAATGGGTATAGACGTAAGGCCAGTAGTGGAAGGGAGTGAAGTGAACGTGGTTGTGGATGTGAGCGAAGTCCAAGACTGAGCAGACGCCGTAGTTGACCGCGAGATCGGGCGACAAGGTCCAGCCAGAACAGGCTGAAGAATCAAAGCCGCCACGGCGGTGAGAACCTTTGCAGCAATCATTGCCAATGAACAAATAACGAGTGAATGGGGTCAGATGCAGAAACAACAAAGACGGACGCAATTCTCCCAAGCCCATGCTCCCATGACTTATTATTAAACCTGTCTCTTGATCTTCAGGAGAACAACGTCTTCAGAGCTAACTAACACTATTGAACTTTAGTGGTTTTGGGTCAGGACTGCATCTTCGGTTCTCGCCAAGAGGTGCGATGTGGGACGACATTTCGATAATTGCGTATCGTTTGAGAGCCAATCACTTACTGTCCGCTGGGCGGAATAAGTCGATTTAAAAAGATAAGCGTTAGTATCAAACACCTCAGCGTGGGGCACTTTGACGAGATGCCTCATAGGGCTGGGGGTCGCTTTATCAATGATTGCTATTAATTTACTAATTATAAGTCTGATACAGTTACGAAGGTTGTTGTGAGCATCGGCTACTACCTGGGTTACACTCTCAAAATCAGAGCATCACGGAACCATCACCCGGCTAAGCGAGGCTCTTCCGCTCACTCCATTTGCTTCTTGAACGACTTGAATGAATTAGTTCGTCCCTAGCCTGGCATACTGGCTTAAGATCCCACAAAGCTGTAGCGCTCTGAGAAAAACCTTCGGTCAGCTCCCTCTTACCACCAGGTGGTTGCCTTGAGGTTTGATGTATAGTAGGATGCTGCAATTCTTAGGTAAATGCTATTAAATCCGAATGGGCTCGAGTCTGTAGCTTGTGCGTGATTGAGCAAAGGGGGCCTGAGGTACACAAGAAACACCGTGACGCCTTCGGACCGAACCCGGCTCAGGGTCTGGTCAACTGCGCTGCAAAGATACTAGCTAAGGTAGGGGCCCAGTTAGTTAATGGTATTTCTAAAGACCCCATAACAAGCGTCAACAGCACCGTTCGGACCTAGTGACTACACTGATTTCCAATGGGCAGAAAAACAGACTGTCATCATCTACAGGAGATTCTGCCCGATACGACTTGTTTCTTCCTTCGCACCGCCACATCGACTCATTCGACATTCGAATAGTTTAATAACTACTCTTAACATGTCAAAATTTGCGACTCGACTTTACAACAGAAATTTGAGTGACTAGACGAGCTTCCGCAATCGCGGAATTAACTAAATAAGACTCCATTCACACGGGTCATGAGCGGAATTAGACCCGGAAATGACGGGGCTTTGTTTCGTGGCGTCGATAGTTTCAACGCTTGCCCATAGCTTTATGCCTTTCAACCAATGACAGATATTGGAAGAACCCGATTGTGAGGAACCGGTGGGTACGGAATCAACGCTCCGCTCATCTGTCTTATACGAGTTTGATCGGCAGCGGTTCCGCGAGTAGACTGGCACCCAGTGAGGGACCCAGGACAAGAGGGTTGATTGATTACGGATCCTACGTTAACAGATTTTGCCTGCCAAGGTTCGATAATCTCATTGATAGTTCAGTTGTGGACTTTCAGCTGTCGTGATGTAAGGCGAACCTTTCCATTTTTGCCTTGCACGTACGCTTAGCTCCTGCTGTAAGTCAACACGGTGCGCATCTAGAACTCAACAAAGGAGAAGTTGATGTAGAGATGGTCTTCTTCACCGTTCACCGGAAGTTCTATAAGAAAGAGAAAGGATCGCCGCTTTCAATCTCATCTCCTCAGAGCAAGCAACTTCAAGAAATCATTCTTCAACTCCCCCAGATCAATCACCAAGATGCACTACTCTACCCTCATCACCGCTGCTCTGTCAGCCGTCAGCGTTGCTGCTGCCCCCAACAACAAGCTGCCCTGCCGCAGCCTTGACCAGTGCAGCCTGGTCAACATCCCCTCAAAGTCCCTCTGCGGTCTGACCGGCTACCGCCAGAACCCGGACGCCAAGAGCTATGACAGCGTCCACAACTTCCAGCTCACCCTCGACGGCTGCATCAAGGCCTGTGGCACCACCAAGCCCGATTGCAAGTCTGTCACGTACGACGACGTCAACGGCATCTGCTACTTCTCCAAGTACGACCTCAAGACCACCAACGTCAAGTCCCAGGCCACTGGCTACAAGTTCTACGACGCTGGCTGTGGCTTTGCGGCTTCAGCTGGTGGTGCTATCTGCGGTCGCAAGGGCTGGCGCCAGAACTCGGCTGCTACCAGCTACGACAGCGTTCACAACAACAAGCTTGATCTCAAGAACTGCGTCGCTGCTTGCGGTACCACCAAGCCTGACTGCAAGACTGTTGCTTACGACAGTGTCAACGGCATCTGCTACTTCTTCAAGTATGATGCTACTACCATCAACCCCGCTGACGCTGGCAGTGGCTTCGCTTGGTATGATGCTCGCTGCCTCGACTGCCCCGCCGCCAACTAAGCTGCTTTGACGCTGTAATGGGGTGCATCATTGTCTGGGGACAGGCCTCTCGCGCAGAAAAGGATGACTCCTTCGGTGGAACCTTTCGGCTCTTCGGAGATCGCACTACTTGTATATACTTTGTCCATTATATAAATTCCATCATAGACACATAATACATTTATGCAACTATCTAGTCGTTGAATTCGTGGCAATATAGAGCCGGATGACCATATTACTACCAAATATCCTGCATTTTTGTAACCTTGTTCGGTTAAGAAATAATTCTTTCGATAAGCCCCCATGATTTCTAAATACCACTAGTCAGTATCCGAACTATTATCTTAATATACCTCAAGCACATTGACACGCTACACTATACCGAGCCTGGTTCTCTCGTCTCCCGAGATCGTAATTTAATAGCTGCAGCTTGGCTTGTTGAAGCTGATTAGCTGGTGAAAGCTTGGGAGTGGATACAGCGCTGGAAAGCCACGTCTCCTCCAGAAACGTCTGGACTTCAAGCCCGAAGGAGATCAGTGACCAAAGTGTCCTATCTGACTACGGAGAGAGGTCCAGAAGATTTGAGAATGCTAGAATAGTTGGGCAGACCTGGGAAGGATCTTGCAAGGGTCAAGCACTTGGTGTCAGTCTCTGGTCGCAAAGCAAACTGGAATACAACCAGATCCTCACTCAATTCAGACAACATGGCGACACAAAGACAGCATCTCTCCAAAGCTAGTATCCGATATCAAAAACCGACTTAAATGCCTCAGGGCTAGCTTTTTGGACAATATCGTCCATGTGGACAGGGTTCATTCAGGAACCTGCTTGCTCATTCTCATCAGCTGGTCATGAAGACGCATCAACTGCGAAGAGCTTGTGAACTTCTATAATGCCATTAGACGCCTGGATGAGTGCTTTTATAGGGAAGGTTTGAAAAAGGAAATCAGCACGGCTGATCTTTAGACAGTTCGATGGCATCATCAAACCACTTCAGTCCAATACACAACCAGGCAAAACATTAGTCTTGAGTCCGACAGAAAGGATGCATCGCTTACCCCTACATGCACTCTAGCTTGAGGGATAACCAGTCATTTTCATAAAGCGGTAGAAGGGGCTACAATTCTTCATTATCACGGCCATACTAGGTACAAGTCAGGCCCTGCTATACGGTAAGGGCTCGAGAATATCTTTTTCCGGACAACGAACTTCATTCATCTTCTACTCGAAGCCATTAGTAGCTAATAGATATAAGGAGCTATTCCACCAATCCCTCGAGATAAAAACTCCATACATAACTTCCAGAAACAAGCGTATAACAATTCGGACCAATCAGTTGCAAAATTAGGGTAAGGTTGGCTTAATGTCTACAGGTTTCATCTACATCAAATCAAGTCAGTACCTCAACATCTCGACAGAGGGATTTCAACATAACTTACGCAAACTCCCACTTGGCCAAGAACTCTAGTGCATGCAAAATCGCCACAGCACTTTGCGGTCTGTACATGGCAGAGCATTCCTGTTGCAACGCACTTCTGGTCGGCGACGCATTTAGAGCCTGCTCCAGGCGTCGTCTTGCAAGTATAGCCTTTACAACAATCGTTGGCCATGATGCATGGTCCTGCTTCCTTTTCGCATGTAGCTGACAAGGCAGCTACAATCGCAGGGTATAGAGTCGAGAGAACAACTGAGGCCTTCATTTTTTCTGTTAAGAGACGTCGGAGTTGGGATTTTGATAAGGCTGGAAATTGATGAAGAATGGGATTAGAAGAAATCTTGTGCTTGGATACAGAGAGTATTTGTAGTTATAGTAGACAACGGAAAGATATGTGAATCTGCCTTGTGGCGCTTGGATATTGTTGTATTGAGGCCGACGTAGAGCCGTGCCGCTCTATGGTGAGACCTCTATGTCGATCCTCTCATTCTTTTGCCTGGCTAGGGGTCCTATTTCACTGGGTGGTATCCCGCCCTTTTAGTCCTGATTTAAGACATTTATTTTCGGATCCCTTAACAGCAGCTACAGTGTTACATTAGCACCATTTATTGTTAATAAAGTTGCAAGACATTAAGACATCTCTTACCTTTGCTAAGTAATAAGGGTTATATATTAAATGCTGCAGTGGTATCAAGCTAACATAAGCCATGAACCGAGTACTAGGTAGAGAATTCCTACTGGGGCGATTGGAAGGGAAGATGTGGTAGAGATCTTATGGGAATAGTAGAAGAATGTGACAGATCAGGGCGCAGGCGTGCTACGCGACTTGAAACCATGATAGCAGCGTCATGGTGCGTCTCTGAGGGTTAAAGTCTACGTCTTGAGTGTGATGGGAACGTCTTTAGACCAGTTCCAACTATGGAAAGAAATATAATGTTTTGGGTACATTCAAGATTGATAGTGGATGGATTGCACGAGATATGTAGGGTATCGGGCGGCCCGACATGAGTTCATTCCACTAAGATCCTGGGCTACTTCAAGACCGTATCAGTCCTATTTCACCTCTGCAAAAGCATCCAAGGCCTCATGCAACTTCCCAAACGTCCCATCATGCCATCCCGCAATCTGAGCCCACTCATCCTCCGGCAGCGTAGCATGCAACATCCTCAACCACGCACCAACAATCATATCCGCATAACATACCTTCTCCCCCAGCAAAAACGGACCACTCCCATCCCTCATAAACAACCTCTTGAGATTACCCAGCATCTCTTTCAAAGACTGCATCACCTTATCCCTCGCCTCACCAACTAGCGCAAAGTCGTCCCACTGTTTCACCCCCGCACGTCGCACAAACTCCGCCTTGCTCTCCTCCTCACTCGCAGGATCAAACGGCATGCCCTGGACGCCTAGTTGGACGTGCGCTGTGAATGCCGCGTCGATGTTGAGGTTGAATTTGGCGTACTCGGGGTTTTCCTTGTCGCGCCATTCGGAGAGAGGGACGAGGATGTAGGGATGCTCAAAGTCAAAGTCGAGTGTCTGAGTGGGGAAGAGATCGCCTCCGGGGTAGGTCTTTTGTAGATAGATGGCTATGTCGAAGGAGTCGCCGACTACAGAACCAGTTGAGGGGTCCTGGATTATGGGCAGCGTGTAAAAGTCTTTGCCGTCGTTGAATTTCCGGCAGGCGGGGACGTTGAGGCTGGTGCGGACTTTGGTGATGTCTGGTAGGGCTACCCATGACGTTGAGTAGGGGACGCCCTTGAAATTGAGGGCGAATCTGCTTTTCCAGGGATTGGGGGAGAAGACATTCTTTTCTACCGGCGGGCGGGCCGCGATGTCATAGAAGGTGATTTTGTTTGACTCGGACATGATGGATGGTGCAGATGTTAAAGCGATGCTGTTGTTATTGATAACTCCAAGATGGGGTCGCGATACGAAAATTGATACGTGGCTCGTTGATGATTGGCCTGGTTACGATGTTTCACAAGGGCTTCATGAGGAGCCACCAAATCTGAGTCGCTATAGTTCAATCACTGCTCATAGATTCAATGAACAGTAATTTTACATTTCCTCAATTCAATTCACCAAGGAATGCTTTGTTCGTTCTATCCAGGCTGGGTGAAGATTTGGCTGCTCCTCCAGCCCTACAGGGTGGATCCACAAATCCTTCAACCAAGATTAGTTCCAGATGAGGTTCACAATAATTCTCAAACAATGACACGACATAGCCCGATTGGCTGCCCCTGACCTGAAGCTCATACCTATAGCCAAGAAAACAGTAACCGCAAGCTATGATAGACTATATCCCAGCGCAAATTATATGCCGTCCACCGAGTTCGGTGCTGAGTAACAAATGGAGTCAAACCCCGCGCTCTCATTCGTCAGTCCGTAAAAAAGCACACATTGGTATAGGGTCAAGGCGCAGGCCAAGGCGAACCCCAATGCCGAACAACCGGCTTGAACAATTATTCGCTTGCCAAGCACAATGCCTCATGAGCTTGACAGCGAATTGGTCCACAGATGTCACGGTCTTTTATCCGCTTGTATAACGGCGAGTCCGTAATTTTGAGAAATTTGGAATGAGGCTATGTCTTGGCTTGATGGTATAAAGACTAAGCTCTTGGGCCATGGATGGTCAAGACTCAATTTATCTGTTTTTTTCTGTGTAAAGTGTCAAAATGTCTGTTAAATCAGCCGAAAACTTCCCGCTCGCTAGATACAGGGCTGGCGGGGGACATCCAACCGGCCAACGCAACGGTATCGAGGAGAATCTGGAAGAATCCTTCCTCAGCCATTTCACCCAGTTGTTCAACAAATATGCCGGTCCCAACGGCACTTGGCATCGAGACCAGATCGGTCTCTTCATGCACCACGTCCAAGTCGAAAACCCGGAAGGTCTGGCCAGTTACCTCGTCGATCAAGATGAGCTAAACCTACCTGAACTCATCAAGTATCTCACCTCACCATGCGGCAACATTCTCGAAATGGCTGCTCCTCAAGACTTGACATGGCCATTGAATAATTACTTTATCAGTTCAAGTCACAACACTTATCTTACTGGAAACCAACTTTCGAGTGACTCGAGCACTGAAGCGTATAAAGACGCTTTGCTGCGTGGCTGTCGCTGTATTGAGATTGATGTCTGGGATGGCAAGGAGCAGTGGAAGCCAGGATTCGGCTCGGATGATGAAGAGAGAGAAGTGAAGGATACTTCTCGGGAAGCTGCGCCTAGAAAGATGGGCTTTGCAGATCGAGCCATGATCAAATTTGGCCGCTGGGCTATGAACAAGTTTGACCCTGTTGATCCTGACGGTAGAACGATTGATGATAGACTCTTGGATATTATCGACGCGGAGCCACGAGTTCTCCATGGCTTCACTCTCACAAAAGAGGTTCTCTTCCACGACGTGTGCGAGACCGTCAAAGAGTATGCTTTCACCACGTCTGACCTTCCACTCATCGTCAGTCTGGAAGTCCACTGCTCTCCACTGCAGCAAGGCTCAATGGTCAACATCATGGAGGAGGTTTGGGCTGACTATCTCCTCCCTGCACCTGAGTTTGAATCCGATTGTCTGCCGTCTCCTCACGAACTGAGGAACAAGATTCTCATCAAGGTCAAGTATGTTCCTGAGGATGGCAAGAAGGGCAAGGACACGCCTGATAGTACGGATGACGAGAGCATGCTTGAGGTTGTTGTGGAGGGAGACGAGAAAAAAGTCAAGAAAGTCAAGTCACCAAAGATTATCCCTCGCCTGAGCCGTCTTGGTATTCATACTCGAGGCATCAGTTTCAAGTCCCTCGAGGAGCCTGAAGCTTCGATGCCGAATCATATCTTCTCACTCTCGGAGAACGCAGCTTTTACTATTCAGAGACGTATGCCAAAGGCGCTCTTCTCACATAACAGGCAGTTTCTTATGCGGACTTATCCACATGGTATGCGGTTTGACTCGTCCAACTACGATCCTGTTATCTTCTGGCGCGCTGGCGTTCAGGTCGTGGCTCTTAATTGGCAATCGTGGGATCTAGGCATGGTGCTCAACGAGGGTATGTTTATGGGCTCGGATGGATACGTTCTCAAGCCTAATGGATATCGCCATGACCCCAGCGATCAACAGAGCATTGAGGAGTCTCACATTCCGAGTAAGACATTGGAGAGAGTGGCTATTACCATCATCGCAGCACAGAACCTCCCCTTACTCAACCGCCACGATGATCCCGCCAAGTTCATTCCTTACGTCAAGATTGGCCTTCACACAGAACCAGACGCCCTCTCAGCCATGGTCGACGAGAATGCTACGGCTGAGCAGGTTAAGCAAATTGGGTACAGTGGTGAAACAGGGAAAAGCAAAGGAACCAGTCCGGACTTTGGAGGCGAGACGGTCGAGTTCCTAAACGTGGAGGGCGTTGTTCCGGAATTGGCTTTCCTTTCATTCAGGGTCATGAATGATGTTCCTGGGCCTGATGTCATGGCTGCTTGGGCTTGTGTCCGCTTGGACAGGTTGAGGCTTGGATATCGATTCTTGAGGGTGCTGGACAAGGAGGGTATGCCGAGCAAGGGTATATTGTTAGTGAAGAGTGAGATCAGGGAAGCCTTGTAGCTACAACGCCGACGGAAAGAGATCTTTAGGCATGCCGTAGTATTGGATGATATTTTAGTCCTTTCCAGGAATTACTCTACAGTAGATACAAAGTTAGTGGGTGTACCACGTTCTAATGAGCATGCAGCAAGAATCTTCGATGCGGCTGAAAACCCGGGATTAGTGAGAATACAAAGATTCTTTGCGTCGCAGATCTGCCACTCAACATGTCACTGATCTAGTAAGCAGCCCGTCATCGCTTTCATGCTACGGAAGTACGCTGAGATCCGCGATCCAAGTCTTGCGCCACAAACGTGATACTGCCAGTCAGATCATCAGGCAACAAGGTTAGTTGACCCAAGTCGCTGGTAAGGCCCCGAACTCAATTTAAACTTCCAATTTTATGCAATACAACCCCGCGGGGCCCGCGCATGAAAAGCCCCAATCTTTCATTGAAACTCTCCAGAAGCCCCGTGGTCATGCATCTGACGGTCATGCTCCTCCAAAGTCCATATGCAATGAAAAGGGGCGTGATATGACAGCTAAGCCACGTACGTGGCTGTCAAACTGACGACGTGATCTAGACCAAATCCATTCATCAGCTTTCTCGTCTGCGCCCCACGCTCTAATTGGTCAACCCGTATTCTCCTCTCTCGGGCCACTTCTTTTTACGCGGGCGCGCTTTGAGTTTTTCGGGTATTTCTGTCTTTGGAACTAGCCGAAAATTACAGGAGCGAAGCCGTGACCACGTAATTCGTGCCGCTTATCCGAAGCAAATTACCAGTGAGAACTTGCCGACCAAATGAGCAGGGGTGATGAAATTATGTGCCCGTTCTAGCCAGGTCAATTGAAATTTTTATTTTATTGTCTCGAGGGAAAAAGCAAATCGCTGATGTATTATAATAATTTACGGTAAAGTGACGTAAAGGTTCGTGATAGCACGCAGTTAAATGTGTATATGCCCGCGATGACTCCAATGATTCCTAGGCTGAACCATGTCCATGGTCTGTCGCCGAGCCACTTGAGCACCTGAGCGTCGCTCCGGTGCCATGTTGCTGTTTCGAGATCTGCCATGTATGCGTCTAGCATCGAGGGGTCCATGATGTGTATGTTTGGCGATGGGAGAATAGGCTGGCCGAGCAGATATTGCTGCACCGCCAGTGTCAAAAAGAGAGGCCCTGTAGAGATCATGATAGCTGCGTAGGGTTGGAGACGAGCCCAGAGTCGCGTCAATTGATGAAAGCTGGCAAGTCTTGATACAGCTGATGCGAAAGCCGGATGCCTCGCGGTCGAGATGAGAAAATCATTCGTGATACCAGTCGGTAATGTCGATTTGAACAAAGCGTGCTCTTTTCCTGGTAGTGACTCGATCTGATCCACGGGAAACGACGAGTTGCAGTAAGTGTCCATGTCCATGTAAATCCCCCCAAAGTGATACAGCACAAAATACCGAATCGCATCTGCGCGCTGAATCGGAAAAGGGTAATTATCCCAAGTGTCGAGATACCACGGAAACTCCTCCTTCAAAAACTCCCTCGCGCCTTCATCAGTCCAAAGCTTATATTCATACTCAGAATACGCTTCCTGACAACTTCGCTGTGATGCTGCCCAGATTTCCGGAATCGAGCTATTGGGCGCTGTTTGGTGTAAAATCCTCGGTATCTTCTTCCCATCTGGTCTTTGAAATGCGTTTGGTGGTGCTGCGTGGTCGACGGAGAAATTAATTGCGAAAAGTTCGTTATTCCGTATGAGAAGTGTGATGAGCGGGCGGATGGAATGAATTAAGAAGCCGAGAATGATCAGGTTGATGAGGACGAGATAGATCGTGAGCTTCCTGAATCTCGGGAATCCAAATCGTTTGGGGACGCATCGTTTATAAGGTGGTGATTCCAACTCAATGTGCTCCTCGTCGTAAAGTCGTTCATATTTCCCAAAGCGCGCGCGCAAATGTTGAATGATATTCTGCAGCGCCATTGTCCAGAATCATTCCCCGCGATGTCAAAAATAAAAAATCAGGGTCCTTTTGCTGTATTTATACGTCGCTTGACTTTTTTTTCAAAGAAGGTTTCATGTGAAAGCTCCTTTTTCACCTTCGCCCGCCTTATATAACAAAATTAAATCTTAAATTCATTGAAGTGGGCAACGGCCGGTACATTTAAAAGACGCGTCGTCATCGAAACATCCCTGCGTGCGCGCCAACTCAGCCTCGAGGCTTTTTCTTGTTCTCGACTCGGGTGTGATTGGCGGCTGCGGACACCGTATGATGTTGCGAAACGAGCGCCACGTGCTAAAGGAGAGTGAGTGACAGTGATGACCCGAGCCATTTTTGTGATCGTCACCCGCGGGCGCGTCCCCTGAATCAGGCAGCGGCAAGGGTCACTAGGAGAGGCAGCGGCAGAAACGGCATTCGTTGGGATGTTTGGGGTGAGGACTATTCCTTTTCTGGGGTAGGTGTAATTTAGGGGATACGAATAATGCACTTTGGGCCAGTTGGGGCTGGATGTACGGATGAGCCGTCTTACTCTGCGTCAGCTATAAATACGCGAGGCAGACACGGTTCTGGTTTCATACGCTGTGATATGTTCATCAATGCATAAGTCGAATGACCTGAGCATTGGAGCTGACCCTTGTCAAGATTCGTGGCTGAAGCTTACCCTCAGCCCTGAAGTAATCCACGCTGTCATGTTTCAGCGATATTTAGCATGGTCAGATCAAAATCCCCATTGAAATCTCGTTCAGTAAACGACTTTCGCTTTCATCTCGTTCATTCTCGTTGGCAGATCGACATGATGGTGACCTTCTCGTTGCGTTGAATGGCTCAGATGTGAGCTAACGGGACCCCGCGGCATCTCGGCCACCCGAAGCCCAAAAAGCAAGGGTCCATCAGCTCATCAGATCAGCTCGACCTCCTAATCTACGCGATTGCCTGACATTGATAAGGTTAATTACCCCAATTCAAGGATCCTGGCCAGGCAGAATGACTAAGCGGTGTTTCGCAACTTATCTCTTCATCGGGATCACCAAGTTTCCGTGATAAAGCATGATCGTAGGCAGCAATGAGGACAGGAAAGTCTATATTAATTGTGTCGAATCGTATTATTTACTCTGCGGATGCTCGAAGCTTATTTCGAACCGCTGTCAAAGTTGCTTGACAAGCAACATTCGAAGTTACCTACGAGAGACGAGAGGATAGGCTCCATGGGTCGAATTATGCATTAACCCAGAGGGATATTTTAACGGCATTCATGATAGGGAAAAGCCATGTTCTTCAGACCATTACATACCAAATCCTCAAAACCCGTGACAGCATAGAACCCTCATATTCACAAACTTTCTGGTACTGTTCACTTGTTGTATTCACCTGCAATGTTTTGTCATGAGGCGCTGTCTCTTATGTCATTCTATCCTTACATCATCCTTCACTGCTTGGTAGCTTGACCCAAGTCTGCTTCCGTCCTCTCTACCAAAACATCAAAGATCCTCTGTACATGCTCCTCTCGAACCCTTTCAACGCCCGTACATACACGAATCGCAAACTTGTCATTGACAACAGTGCTAGTAAGATAAAACTCCCCAGTCCTGTTGACCCATTCATAAAGCTCTTCCGTTCGAGCGTTGATCTCCGCTTCATCAGCCCCCTTGACTCGGAAAGTCACCAGGCCAAATCGCGCAGATGTAAAGATGGTGAATAAGTCAGGCCGACTAGCCAGCTTGCTCTGAAGAGATTCACCAAGCGTAACTCCGTTCCGAATGTGCGCTTGTAGCCCCCTGATGCCGTAGCTGCGAAGAACGAACCATAGCTTTAGAGAGCGGAAGCGTCTGCCAAGAGGGATTTGCCAATCGCGATAGTCAGTGACTAGTTCATTATCGGAGAATTGGTTCCGCAGGTACGGCGGCTTGATGCTGAGAGATTGGATAAGCCAGGCTCGGGATCGGACCCAAACAGCGGAGCAGTCAAAGGTCGTAAGCATCCACTTGTGCGGGTTAAAGTTGAAAGAGTGAAAGTCAGCCATCGGTGTAGTCAACGGCTGATTCTCCTCAAGAAGAAGTGCAGATCCTGCATAGGCCGCATCGACGTGGACCCAGATATCCCTCTCTGTCCCAGCAGTAGGAGACAGCGCCTCAACGATGCCTGCAAAGTCATCAACTGCACATACATCCGTCGTGCCCATCGTAGCAGTCAGGTAAAAAGGCTCCAGCCCACGGGCCCGCAACTCATCTACCGTCTTGGCAACAGCACGACCCGTCATGGCGAACCCGTCTTCTTCAGTGACGGGAATAGCGACGAAGCGAACACCGAGGATCTGGGCTGCTTTCTTGGTACTCGAGTGGGATCCAGAACTTCCCAAAGCGACGAGTTTGCTTCGGACAGTCCAGACAGCATCTTCATCCATGCCTTTAGTGACAGCAGCGAGATACTTATCGCGAGCAGCGCACATAACAGTAAGGATAGCCTCGCTAGCACTCCCGTGAATAACTCCACCGCCATGGGTGCTACCGCCGCTCAGATAGCATTCCGGCAGACCGAGAGCTTTGGCGAGCCAATCCATGACGATTGTTTCAAGCTCTGTGACAGCTGGGCTGCAGATCCAGTTGAAATGGGCGCCGTTGAAGGTATTAGAGTACATTTCAGCCAGGGCAGCAGGATAACTGCTAGAGCAGGGAAAGAAGGCCATGAATCGGGGGTTGGCCCAGTGGGTTATTCCGGGGAGGATCTTAGACTCGATGTCTGCGTGGATGTCGCTCCAAGATTCACCTTCAAGGGGGGCTGAGGATGGGAGTAAGGGTCGGAGATAGCCTGGCTTTACGTCTGATACGACGCGCTGAGAGGAGACATTGTCGTAATAGTCAGTGACTGTATTGGTTAACATTAAGGATCATCGGTTCAGTTCGGAAAGACTTACTCTCGTCAATGGCTGTACGAGCTGCCTCGCGAAACTCTGCAGAATCCATTGTGCCTATATGAGTCTCTGGTCAAAATTGTCTTGAGATTGAATGTCAAGCAGTAGGCATGTCTGTATGGTGTCGCATTTATATATCATCCAACAGAGCCTTCAGAAATCGCGCTTGTTTCCGATATTGCCACGAAAGGTGGGGGAGCATGTCGTTCAGTCACCGTATGGAAATTCCGCTTCAGGAAAAGTCTATTTGATCAGTCTCCCCAGATAATGATCGCCACATTTGTGATGGACAACCAGTCTCCGCCCTTCTTTTGACAAGATGGACCCCACCTCGGAAATGTTATCTGGAGGCATTCCGCGTTCCGAGTTAATGTAGGGTATTTTGATGGAGTTTGAACGACATGTCAATTAAGAACGTTTCACATACTGCTTTGTATCCTGCATGACGATACATGTTATCTAGACTATATTCTCCTCGTTCCCTTTTGCCGTTTTCGGATTGCTTGCATATGGCGGACTACAGCAACCCCAATCTGAAGTCGCGAACTGTCTACATCGGTTAGGGTTAATTTATGATAACGACACCGGCAGCTGTACTCGGAACACTCCTTGTCAACTAATTAACATACTATTGGTCATTTGATAGTTATTTTTAACTGTCAAGGTGTAACAATAGGTACCCATGACGTTTCCACTCAATGTCATTACTGGAGTTTCACATATATCAAATTCACATTAGTTTTAAGGACTGACGAACTAAGCAATGAAAAACTTGTATTAGATTTAAAAATTGTCTAAGCTAATATTAAAGACCTCCACCTGATCTAGAGCCAGGCATTACTCATCCAAAGGTTGTAAATAGCTACTACAGCTTGACCATGGCTTCAACAACTTACCCGTCAAGTGGCAATACTAATGGGTTCAAACAAGACAGAACTTAGAGAAGGGCAAAAGCGGCTCCAATGGCACCAACAAAACCAGCGACCTTGCCAGACAGGCTTTTAGCTCCGTTGACAACAACAGCGGGCTCGGAGGACTTGGCAGGCTTGGAAGCCTCAGTGCTAGCAGGCTTGGAGGTCTCCATGCTGTGCTTGCCGGTGGCAGTAGCCATAGTGGTATGGGCAGCGCAAGCGGTAGGCTCAACGAGAGAACCACCGGGACCGTCGTAGGGGTTGTAACCCAGGCACTCAGCCCATTCGGCGGCGCAAGTGGCGTGGTTGGCATTAGGGGCGACGTTGCAGGCGTCATGAGCCTTGTTACACTTCTCGAGACAATCGCCAGCATGAGCGGATGCAGTAGCAGTTGCACTGTGAGTGGCGGTAGGCTTGCCGGAGTGAGCGCAAGCAGTAGGCTCGACAAGAGAGCCACCAGGGCCGTCATAAGGGTTGTAGCCCAAGCACTCAGCCCACTCAGCAGCGCAAGTAGCGTGGTTCGCATCGGGAGCTACATTGCAAGCATCATGAGCCTTGTTACACTTCTCAAGGCAATCACCAGCCTTGGCTGTCTCAGTAGCAGTAGGCTTGGCAGAGTGAGAGCAGGCAGTAGGCTCAACATAGGTAGCACCGCCATAAGGGTTGTAGCCAATACACTCGGCATACTCAGCAGCGCAGGTGGCGTGGTTGGCGTCAGGCGCAGTGTTGCACTTGTCGTGAGCAGCGTTACATTTCGCAAGGCACGCGTCGGTGGAGGAGGGCAGAGCGGGGATGGAGTCAGTGGCGGTAGGGTAGATGGGAGATGAGAAGGCTGTGTCGGATGCAGCAGCTGGTGAAGCGCTCGAGAGCTGGGCGGCGCTGAGCATAAGCCCGAAGACGACGGAACGAGTGTTGGAGACCATTTTGATGGAGAAACGATTGTGTTTTGCGTGCTTGAGGGGGATTATGGCGAGAGTGAAGGGAGGTAAGGTTACAATGGTCGTTGGTATTTATAAAAGAACGCGGCGTTTCTTGTTGTTAGTGCCTCTCGTGTAGGTAATTTAAAATGACTTCTGTGGCATCACAACTCCTCCCCCGCATTCTACTCAGTCACGAAGGCCCTTTTGTCGTATTAGATTCTATACGAAGTCGCTAGGCAAGACACATTCCTCTAGCTCAAGGAGATGAGAGATTTGGCCAATCGCGGGGCGAGAATAACAAAGGGAGGGCCGTAGGCTTTGTGGCGTTAGCCACTAATATGCAGTGTCTCAGGAACGCCCAGGCAAGTGCCGTGATCTCCCTTAATCTGAAGGAACAGTTACGTCAAGATAAATCCTGAGAATGGAGGGATGTCTTGTCTTGAACTTCGCAATTGCACTCATAATAGTACACCGGAGAATTGTAAACTCAATCTCCAGCTTGAGAAAGATGAGTAGTGAATAAACAACAGTTAAGCTACAACAAGATTTCTGACACAGTTATGAGCTTAATTCTCAAGCAGGTCATCCCCTGAGCAACCGTAACTTTCATTCCAATTATAGATCATCCAACGAGTCACGTTGATGGTCAAACGCATGCCAGTCGGTGATAGGGCGAACAAGTGTCAGTCTGGAACATAGGGCTAGTTTAGAACATGCCGACTTCCGAACCGAGGCAACCGAATCATAAACGCCCAAGCGCAATACGAACTGCTGCAACAAAGGAATGACCAGGAGATCAACACTGTTCAGGGGAATTGCCCTGAGGCTACTCCGTCTGCCGGCTATGTATCGTGAATCACGGCAATTTGAGTTTACTCTTATTTGTTAGTGTAATAGGTAAACTATTAATAGTTGCTAAAAATGTTAAAGCGGTCGTGTCATTCCAGTGGACCAGCGTCAGGTCGAAAGGAGCTCAACATAATTGTCCTAATATCATTGCAGAGAGTCACATCAGACTTGCTGAGAGAGTGAAAATACCACTGTTTCTCTATACAGCCCTTTCGAAGTCATTTCTGACGCGCTGTGACAGTTCTTCATCTGTCAACACCCGAATCGCAGTCATCGCAAGCCCTCTTGCACAATCCATAGCTGCTTTGTGAGCACCAACCTCCCCAGCACATGTAGCAAAGTCTGGATGGTGTATAGAAACATCTGGGGTAGTAGGGATAGCAAAGCCTCCGTGGAAGCCTGGAACATGGTAAGAAACGTTACCCATGTCCGTCGAAGCAGGGACGTTTTCCTGTGGCTTTATCTTCAGTCCTAGCTTGGCCATTTCCTCAACGTATGTGTTTGAAAGGGTGTCATTGACTAGAAGATCACTGTAGAGGGGTGCTCTAGTATGTCTCGTTAGTAGAGCAATAGAATATAGAGATTGTGAGACTTACGTTTCGTATTCGACCTTGCAATTCGCTGCAGCAGCTCCTGCTTCAAAGCAGGCATGTACTCGTTTGACGAGGCTTTGACATCCTGCCAGCGTGGGACTGCGAATGCACCAGTTCATTCGAGTGTACTGGGGGATAATGTTGGGAACTGTGCCGCCATCTTCGAATACACCGTGCACCCTCTCATCTGGTCTGATCTGCTGTCGCAACATGGAAACGTTAACGTACGCACCAACAGCAGCGTCCAACGCGTTAATCCCATTCCATGGTTCGGCACCCGCATGTGATGCTCGACCCTTGAATATGACCTTAGTCTTGTAAGCCGCGATACTCTTGGTGCCAGCTATTCCATCGTACACCAGCCCGTCAGAGCTTGGTCCCGAGGTCATTGGATGCGACATCAAAGCAGCCGCGATATCCTGGGGAGGATCAAACGCCCCAGCCTTGAGGAGCTTGATCTTACCACCTCCACCCTCTTCAGCCGGCGTTCCAATGATGCGTAAGCGCCCTGGAAGCTTGGTCACTTGCAGAGCACGAGCGGCGCTGACAAAAGCTGCAAGAGATGATGTAGCGATGAGGTTATGCCCGCAGCCGTGGCCTATGCCTGGAAGTGCATCGTATTCAGCGCAGAAGACGACTTGACGACCTCCAGAGCCGAATGTTGCTTCAAAAGCTGTGTCGAGGCCCCATGCGTGGCGTGTGACTTGGAAGCCGTGATGTTCGAGGAAGTCGGTCAGTTTGTCGTGGGTAAAGACTTCTTGGTATGCGAGTTCGGGATGGGAGTGGATGCTGAGATTGACTTCTTGGAAAGCGGAGTTGAGAGTATCTAGTGTTGAAGCGATGATTGTGCTGCACTGGTCGATGATGTCTGCCTTCTCGAGAGGTACTGCATCGTGATGTGTTGGCGGGAACCTGCCAGGGGAGGGAGTCGAATCAATCACCAGCATGTTGTCTGAGGGGATGCAAATATGTTCTAAGGTACAATGGAAGCTTCGCACATGACATGCACTATTATATACAACGTGAGCTGACAAAACAATGCGGGTATGTTCCGGGGCAGCCTTATTATCGTGTGTGTAAACCCAGGGCGTTGCCGATACCGCTACCGCTCACGACTGCCAAGCCACTGAAGGCAGCCCCCAGACTGTTATCATGTTAGCGGAGGGGATCTCCAGACCTGGGGTAAAGAGCCAAACCCCTTCTGGACGTGTAGCCGACCAAAGATAGCGGGCTCCACTGAAATTGCCGACCAATCTCATAAGTAAGGATCTCCTCACTCTGCAACTTTAATCACACATCCCCTTGCCTTTGGTTCCTCTTCTCTCGTTCAGCATTGCTTATTTGGTGACAATCATCGGCTGTCGGCTATCACGCCAATAGCGGAAATAATAATGTCCTCATCTCCTTCCGATGCAACGCCACTCGGCCGATCAGCTCCGAGATCGCGGAGCGGCTGCTGGACATGCCGAACCAAGAAGGTCAAATGCGACGAGATACGTCCTGTTTGCCGACGATGCGTGCGCCTCAAGCTCAGCTGCGATTATGCACCCCGGCTACGTAATTTTCCTAAAGGACCCCCAGCTGGAACGTTTGTCCACTCAAGCTTGGACTTCTCCCGCGTTAAGCCAATACCTCGTGGAGATGTATCAAATCAGTCTTCTTATGGTAGTCCTCGGCCTGGAAGTGAGGAGATATCCCCTTCATTGAGCACGCCGTTTCAATGGGGCACTTACGGGATGGAACTCGGCAGTGAAGAGATCGAAGCGATACAGTACTTTCGGGAGTCATTCTCGCCGCTATACATCATGAAGAAGCCACAGTACTCTGCATTTGCGATTATGTTGCGCCTTGCTACACATGACCCTCTCGTACTACATATGATCCTTGCGATTGGAGGCTGCGGTATTGATTACAGACACCAATGGCATGAGAAACAGTATTGTCTATCAACAAAAGATGGCCCCTCAAAATACCGAAATCTTGGGCTCAAACACTACTCCGAGGCATTGCGAGAACTACACACCATTTTGGGCGATAACGAAACAGCCGAGTCAGCCAATCTTGATTCACTGACGAGTGGGTTGGTCCTCATGATTATGTACGAACAACTCCACGGCGATACCAGATGCGAGGGCCTGGCCAGTCATCTAAACGGGGCAGCGCTTATATTCAAGCATCACTACGCTGATATCCTACAACGAGCCAGAGATACAAGCCAGTCAGTACCTCTGATGAAGACAGCTGAATCAGGAAGTCCTCGGCATCTATCTCAATTCTGTGCTCGGCTGATAACAAGAATCTGCGGAATGGACGCTACAGCTGCATCTTTTGGGCTCGGCGGGCAAGTCACTAGGGTGCTCTGCAGGACCTTACCAGAAGGCGATGATAAGAGCAGTTTGCCGACGGGTCCAATCAAGAGACTGTCCAGTCTCCACGCTTATTCTGGACCACTCTATCGTCTGGTCTGGGGGGATGATTACCCCGCAGTAGAGCTGGTGGATGATCTAGAGAACCAGCAGGTCTTTGAACTGCTGGAGGCTAGTGTTCAGCTACGGTATCTTATATCCGAGATGAACAGTCTTCAACGTGTTGGTGGTTCAGCACTAGCTGAAGCTTCCAGGAAGGTTGAGAAAGCGATTCAAGGGATAAGCGAGAGCTACATGAACATTCTTGACTTTGCGTCCCGGCTCACTTCAGCGACTGATAACTCTCACTCCATGGTCCCAACCATACGTTGGGTAGTACCGATATACTACACCGAGGTCCTCGACTTTCTCCGCATCACCAGAACCTTACACCCTCCGCTCGATTCTTCCCTTGACAATAGGAAAACCATCCGTAATATCATGAATCTCGCTTTTCAAGCTTACCAGCACGGGGGAGACGTTGCCATGGTTCGGATTGCTCGTCCATTGTTCATGGTGGCGTTGGAGACTGATGAGGAGCTCCATGTTTCGTGGATTCTGGGGAGATTCAAAGGTTTGGCTCAGTTTGGAGAGCATTTTGCGCGTGCGGGTGATTTCCTGGAGAGGGTTTCGAAGATGAGTCCGGAGTTGAGAACGAGTATCGATTTACGGACTGCGTTCTCGAATCAGGCTACTTCAATATGCTTGTGTTTAATGTAAGGTAATAAAGGAGTAACCCTAAGTTCGATTACAGAGACCCTTGTGAGATTCGATGTCCTTCACCCAGTTCCTGTATACCTTGTTCCCGAGGTGAATAGCTCTTATCGCTGTATTGAGGATTTGCCTATCTGTGAACGCAGGACTTAAGCTCAATATGTGCCTCATCGATCCCATGCTACCCACATACCATCCCCGGCCTTATCTCCCGTCGTCAATCCCCTCCCTTGTCGACAGGGAAGGTGGCCGCTATCGGAACCCACCGGCCTCGTTCCGCGGATCCTCCCCCATTTCCCTCCGAAGTCTAGTCATAAAACTCTATCAATAAGGTGATGATACTCTAGATCTCTCATCGGCTACCCCGCACTTTCTCGTCGGCTATCAGAACCAATTTGGCTAGTTCATTCCATCTTCCCAAGCCATGGTGATGGGTCAGGTAGTATTCGGTTGGTTCTGTTGTCAATGGCTTCTCCCTGCTTTATCAACGCCAAATGAGTCCTAGATAGGCCCAATATGGAACCTTAAGAAGGCTCTCTTCCCCCTTTCCGATCTGCATCGTTGAACAAGTCATCGACATCAAACCACCTCATTACTAAGTCTTGCTTCTACGCCGGGCAATCAATCTCCAACATGGCCATCAAAGACGCCTTAGAGACCAACGACATCAAGCTCGAAGACAGGGAGCTTGACAAAACAGACCTTGCCTCAGTTACCAATGGAGCTATCCTCGGTCGAGATCTAACACCAGAAGAGGATCGAAAGATCCTGCGGAAAGCAGATCTTCAGTATGCACCCATAGCCGATAAAAGCAATCGTGAGGTTATTAACCACTGAACAGCCTGCTTCCTATCATGGCATTTGCCTACCTCTTCCAGTTCCTAGACAAGACTGCACTCAGCTACACAGCCATCCTGGGCCTTCGCGAAGATCTTCACCTCAAGGGAGAAGAATATGGCTGGGCATCTGCAATCTACTACTTTGGGTACCTCGTCGCAACGTACCCCATTGCCGGTGTATTGCTCGTTCGATACCCAATTGCAAAGATCATTGCTATTACCATGTGAGTTTGTTCGCTCCACTCAACGCTTCCAACCTCTAATTATCACCTAGGTTTATCTGGGGAGCCATTCTAATGTTTACGGCGCTCTGCCGCAACGCCAAAGATTTACTAGCTACTCGTTTCTTTCTCGGCATAGCCGAGACTGCAATCGCCCCAGGCCTGTCCATGATTGTGGCGATGTGGTACAAGAGATCAGAGCAGCCTCTACGGCAAGGTGCTTGGTTCCTCGGAAACACGTCTGCAGGCATCCTTGGTGGCCTTGTCAGCTATGGCTTTGGTGAAATCAGCACATTCTCCCCTTGGAAGGTAAGTGTTCTACATCGTGGGGCTGGTCTCTTATGCTAACTTCTTCCAGGCCATCTTCATCTGCTTTGGAGCTTTGACGATAGCTGTTTCCATCATGGTCCTATTCTTTCTCCCCGACACGCCCTCGAATGCTCGTTTCTTAACTAAGGATGAGAGAGCTCAAGCCGTTGCTAGAGTCGAGACGAACATGACTGGTATCAAGAATGACAAGTGGAAGAGGGAGCAGGTCATGGAGGCTCTCTATGACCCAAATGCCTGGCTTCTCTCAGTCGCTTATCTCGCTTCAATCATCCCTAATAATGGACTTCTGACAGTAAGTCATGTCCTTGCGTATTTGGATCTGGTGACTCACAGCTTTACAGTTCAACACTATTGTTATCCAGGGCCTTGGCTTTTCTGTCCTAAAGACGCTCCTCATTAATATCCTACCATCTGTTTTTCAGTTGGTCTTTGTTCTCATCTCTGTCATTGGAAGCACCTATCTCCCAAATACTCGACTTTTGTTCATGACTTTCAATGTCGTTGTCAGCATCATCGGGGCCGTCATGGTGCGTGAGGTTGACCCAGCGCATAAGTGGACTCGCGTCATGGGCTGTGCTCTTGCAGTCGCCTTTACTGCCAATTTCCCCATGACCATGGCTATGGTATCGAGTAATTTCGCTGGCTTTACTAAGAAGACTACAGTTAGTGCTATGGTAAGTACATCCCAGTCTCATTAGTCCCTCCCCTCAGTACGCTCAATTGAATCAGGTCTTTATCGCATATTGTGCTGGAAATATCATCGGTCCCCATCTGTTCTTCCCTTCCGAGGCCCCTGGCTACAAGTCGGGATTCCTGGCGGTTATGATCTGCTTGGCGATTTCTGCTGTTCTCTGTGTTGTCCTGCGTTTCTATCTCATCTGGGAGAACAAGAAGCGGGACGATGCTGGAGATGCCATAGAGGTACCGCTGGAAGGGATCAATCTTAGCGATAAGACAGATCGAGAGATTCCCCAGTTCCGGTACATTTATTAATCGGGGTCTCGACTGTAGGCGGTATTGCACGAATACGATTTTGTGTTATGGTGGCGTTTGGCAAGAAAGAATTGATCCTATATAAGCTTACTTAATAGATTGGCTGTTATGAACTTTGATCATTGATTATGCGCACCATGCACTGTTACCCTAGAATTGTCTTCCATTACATCTACTCTAGATTCTGGGCTACTCACTACCTTCCTTGTCACTGTACACCTTGGCAAACATCCTTCTCAGCCCATCCATATCACAAAACTCGATGACCTTTGTGACCTTGGACCCATCCTCATTAAAGTCCAAGACCCACGAATGTTCTATAACATCCTCCTCGCCATCCTTGTATTTCATGACCGTCACAGTCGTTGCCGCTGACTTGCGCGACTCGATGTCAACAGTCACGTCGGAAATGTCGCTGTAGGTAACCACATATTTCTTGAGGTCTAGCGCCATGGCGGCTTCGTAGTCGGCGTTACTCAAGCCATCTTCCGGAGGCGATCCGAATAGCTGAAGAACACCGGCTGGCTTGAAGTATCTTTTGCAAGAGTCGGTGACATCACGGTTGATGAGTGCTGGGTCGTTTTGTTCGCCGGCTTCTTTGTAGGCACCTAAGAACTGTCGGGTTGTGTTTTCGATAGCCTCTCTGAGTTCTTGTTGCGATGTCATACTTGCGGTGATGAACCTCGATGTCTCTCGCTGGTTTTGTATTGTTGCGAGAAGTTTCAGCTCAAGTACTGGAGTCTTAGTCTGTGTATTTATGGAGATTAGTTGCTTACAGTCAGACAAGTCATAAGCCGTCAGCTGACGCAATACTTAGAATACTTAGCCTATGGGAGTCCAGTAAGTATGGCTATAGCCAGCGGAGGCTTCTCCTCATGGTCTCATCATTGGTATGGGAATTGCTTGGTAACGGCATGGTTGAAGCTGCTTTGCATGTTGATTAGGCTTACGTTATGCTTGTCAAGTACGTATTTCCCTTAACGCTATATGTAAGATTAGTCGCATTAGTTCTTTCTCTGTGTTCGAAAGCACCAAGAACGTTAGACAGAAAGGTCCTGTCTCCTGGAAGTACTACAAGCTAAGAATTTATTGAGTTCAAGGAAATGAAAACGCCAACAGCTTGGTCCTAAATTGGACATGCCGAGGCTCATATACGGTATGTCTATTTATAGAAACTGCTTTACGAATGTTACATGAAGCGGCGAAATGATACTCCGAGTCACGGCAGGCAATCTTAAGTGCCGCCGGAAGCGGCCGCTCCGTTTAGAAACCTTAGATAACCTTGCTTCACAAGGCAGACATAAGGATAAAATAACCTCCAAGAGCCCCATCCAAGCCCTACAAACTCGTCACCCCGGCAGACGCATTCAGAAGGTGGTTACTCTGAAATTGGGTCTCTCCAGGCAGTGCTCACCCAAAGATCAGGGCGGGCTGTGCGCACAAAGTTCAACGACCCCACCTCCAGGGGGCCAGCGTCTTTACCTCTTCCGTCGTAGATCGCGAGAGGCCCCGGCCCTTCCAAAGAAATTGTCACTTTCTCCCTGCTCAATCTCTCGACATCCCTCATGACTCACGCTATGTAACGGGAGACGTTTCCCTGGAATGAAGGGCCTGTGCTTGTGTTTATCATATACGTCGCATGCCCGCTTATCACCACGTGGGGGATCGTCATCCTGATCTCACGCCAGAATGTCAGACTTTGGTGAAAAGGTGAAATGGAAGAGGGCGAGGGCGCCCAAGGTGAGATCTGGCTGTAGAACTTGGTAAGTCAGACACCCAGACATTTCTTATTATCTGCTAATTGACGTAGCAAGTTTGTAGCCTATTATAATACGTGTGAGCTGAGACTTTGCTGACCGTAGTCCAGAATCCGACATCTCAAATGCGATGAACGAAAACCCACGTGTTTCAGATGCGAAAAGGACAAGCGGACGTGCGACGGCTACATCGCTCCCCCAGAAACCAAACCAAAGACAAAATCTCTCGCCCTTCACAGAAAGCAGTATGACCTCATGTCTCGGCGCCTCGCGACAGCCTCAAAGCTTCTCGTCCCAGCAGCTCTATCACCAGAGACATTCGGTTCAACGATAGAGATAGATCTCTGCCACCACTTCCGTACATACACGGTATCAGAACTTGCGAGCTCTCTCAACGCGATGAGTTTCTGGCACGCGTATGCATTACCGCTCAGCCAGACTTCAAAACCCGTCAAGGCTGCCATTGGGGCGTTGGGAGGGGCGCACAAGGCGTTCAAGCTTCAGACCCAGACTGACTCGTTGACGCAATCGATTGCTCAATCTTACGAGATTGCATCTATTCAGCAGTATAACAATGCAATTCGGGTGATGCAAGAGTACATGAACTCACCTGACAAAGACTTTCAGGTTATTCTAACATGTTGTTTAATATTTATCTGCACGGAGAGTCTTTACGGGCGGTACAAGAACGTCACGCGGCATTTGGAAGCGGCGTTCTCTTTATTGAACGCCTGTGATCGATGGGATCTGGCGAAGTTTATGGAAAACATCGGCCCTTCATTATGTGGCCTGGCGTCTGACCTGTTCTTTTACGTGGGGGACAACCATTCCCCCAAGCTTGTCGCGGAGATTACAGAATGGGCTGATAAGCAGGCTCCGATTGATCTAGAAGTACCGGGCGAACCTTTTACTTCAGCACAAGCTGCGGCTGCGGCACTGACACACGTCGAGACGCTTTGTGATGTAGAGTTGTACGCCGAATGCCCAGATTGCTCAGACAGGGTGCTATGCGGCGAAGGTGGGGTTTCATGCGCACGACGAGATAAAGAGTTGGTCTCAGAAGCGTTCTACCATCATTGGAGCGCACGATATCAAGCTTTCAAAAAGACCTTTGACCCATCCAAAGCCTCAGAGTCAGAGCTATTCCGGTTCAAAGTACTCGAGTGCGAAGAGACGACATGGCAGGCGACTTTCAAGCTCAACCACATCGACGACGACCTCGAAACAGCCGATTGTATCGAGATACTGAAGAAGGCGGAAGAGATCATCAAGATGACGCAAAGCGACAAGGGTCAGATCTTTACATTTCAGGCGAATCTGGTCCCTCCAATATCCTACGTTATAATATCATGTCAGGACACGAGCGTGCAATGGGAGGCGGTGAGGCTACTGAGGTGTTTGGGGAGACGGGAGGGCGTTTGGGATAGTAGGAGGATGGCGGATATTTACACGAATATGATTAACGCGAAGACACAGAAGTTACTGACGTGGGAGGAAATTCCGGCTGATGTGCCGCAGCTGACTGAGCTTCTTGGGTCGCTGAAGATGTGAGGACGTTGTTACAACAGCGATAGATAGAGTCAAATAATAGACTTGTGCACTAGATCACAAATACTGCCACAACTTTGCCAAAGTCATCTCGTCCAGCAACTTCAAGCCGACGATTCGACCGCAGAATTGATCAGACAGTGAAAGAGACGACCTTGCTCCTCTGAGTTAAGGGAAAGGAGTGCAGAGGCTCGGGTCACTAAAAGGCTAGCACGGATGGTTGTAGAAGGCAGGATACAGTTACATAATGATTACACAAGGACTGGTCAAGTTGAACAAGTATGAAAATTCAAGTCTATCAGATATTACAAATAAATTCCCGTTATCACATGAGAGCAAACAAAGCAGCAGCCCCGAGACCAGCCGACACATACCAGCTTGGACCAAGCCTGGCTCCAGCTGCGTTATCAGCCGCCTCCGCCGTCGCATTTCCTCCAATGATATACTCAGGCTCATAGCTCTTGACAGCAGTGTTATTAGTCTTTCCATCCCAGCAGTACCTATCAAAGCAGGTCTTGCAAGCATCGGGAACAGTCTCATTCGCCTTCCACCAGCTTCTGCTCATAACAGCACACACCACGCAAGTAGGCCACTCCTTGTCAATAGTAGCGTTACCCTGAGTAGCTCCGTTGAGAGCATTGTGAATGATGTTATCGCGCTCTGTAGTTGTGTATGACATATCGAAGGTGGAGACGTTGCTGTGATAGGTGTAGGGAGCGTTGGGGATGTAGAAGATCAGCGGAGGTGGAACTTCGCCGTCTGAGAGAGTGAAGTTGTTGGCGTCGCAGCCGAAGAGCGTGGGGCGCTGGTTCAACTTCTCGTTGATAAAGGTCTCGGCTGATGGGACAGAGGGGAATTGTGTGCCGTTGCCAATGCTAGAGCCAACACGATCATATGTAGCACGGAGAGCAGTACCGTTGGGCCAGTTGTTGTTTGTATCAGCAGACGAATCAATAGCAAAAATGATGTCAACGCCACGAACGGGCTGGATCAACGGGTGAAGAGGGATGTTCTGTAGATCCTCTCCGCCATCGACAAGAGTCAGCTGGCGATCCTTGGAGTTGACGCTCTTGTCGGTAGGGTTCCATCCGAAGAAGGGATTGGGTGTATAATCAGCGATATCCTCATCATCCTGATCCAAGCCGGTCAAGACGCCTTCAATGGCTTTGACGACAATATCTGGGATATCATTCTCTTTGCCGACCTTGGTGATGTTCTGGAGAAGGAACTGGTTGAACAGTGAAGAGGAGGTTCCCATCACAAAGCCGATCTGGTCAAAGCCTCGAACACATTCACCCTTAGAGTTGATTGTTCCGTTGGTGAAGTTGGAGGCGAGATACTCGGTAGGTACGAAGCCAAAGGTTGTAGGATCCCATGTACCAAACTCGTATGGGTTGAACTCGTATACAGTGGCGTTCAAGGAGATGACGCGCTCACCTGGAGCACGACCATCAGCAACGAGGATGGGGAACGGCGTGTCTGCGTCCTTGAAGTTGGAGGTATCGGCAATAGAAGAGAAAGTGTACGAAGGTCCACCCTCAGGCGCATTAACAAGCTGATACGACAATGCGCGTCCCCACCAATCAGTGAGCGTAGTATTCCAGCCCTTGTCCTTGTCGTCCACGGCATCCTTCATCTCATCCCAGTACTCGGCAGTGTTGAGGAGACTGATCCCCGAGCTCTTGGGACCCTTGAAGATGGAGCGGTCAAAACGCCAGACTTTGTCACCAGATTGTAAAGCTGGGACTGTGGAGAAGTTGTTGGCGAAGATGGAGCCCACGAGCCAGCCACCGCCAGAAAGACCAGCTAGATACGTCGCAGACTGGAGTAGGCCGCTGATGGGGCCTGTCTTGTTGTTGCGCGAATCAGCAGCTGAGAGGAATCCTGCACCGTTCATCAAAGCGCGATAACCACCGCCCGACGCGGCGATGGCGATGTTGGGTAGACCAGTTGCATTGTTCTTATGCTTCTCAACGAAGCTCTCGGCATCGAAGCCAGAAATGTTTGCTCGCGACAAGAAAGTCTTGAGGTCATCGATGGTGTTATTTCTGCGCTTTCGAACCCACGATTCTTCCTCGCTGGATAATTCATCGGCAAGACGAACTTTGGGACGCGTTGATGGGCAGTCGACTACTTTCGGGGCATATCCACCACTCGGAGAATTTGGTAGGGCTCGGATCTCGACTGAATTGACCCTGGGGATCAAAGCCGTGTCTTCCGGAGCAGCGATTGCTGCGCTGAGCCAGAGCGAGAGGGCCACGAAGCCGAGCATTCTGAGTATCCAAAACAAAAAAACAGATGTAGAAGAATTAAAGATGAAACGAAAGGAAGATGGGAACTCAAAGCGGAGGATTGCAAAGGATAAATAAGTTGAGTACAGCCCTTCAGCCAAGGGGCGCAATTTACGGGATAGCCAACGGGTATGATCTCACTGGGTCTAAGCACATGCTAGAGTTTTATGGGTGATTAGTGCTTTGACTGGTTGCAGGGACTGACGCGTCTTGAGTGGCTAGTTCGTTCCGTGGACAGCGAGAGAAAAAAGGTTGAGATCCACAGACGGCTTCTTCGGCCGAGAGAGTTTCGGTTTTTTTTGGAGGCCCGATTGTGGAGGCTGTGTCTCAGCTCGGAACATTCGGCACGAGCTAAGCCACAGAGGGAATATGACGTTTGCGATGCCAGCGAATGCAGAGAAAGTCAATGGCCGGGGCTGATGAGGGGGGTTTAATACCAATGGCCACAGGGCTGATGGGTTCAGGGAACAGGTGAGGGGATTGCAGAACAGGGCCGAGTGAGGGACCTCGTTCACTTGGAGATGTACTTCGAGGGGTGATCTGTTGAACGAGAAATGGGACTTTGGTATCCCCGCATCAGAGTGGAGAGGGCATCCCCAGCGCGGAAATAAACGATGTCAGCGAATACGCGGGAAACAACATGATAGGCCACCTCGCTCCGACATTGACACGGTACGATGACAGTGGATCATGCCCAATTCAGCTGATCTTACGGAAATTGCCATTCTTTACCAGCCCGCTAACGTTGGACATGAATAGGGCTGACATGATATTGCAACAGCTGATGGGTTCAATTAAGCAGAAAGAAAAACTAAGTACAGAAGCACAAAATTAGAATAACTAGATACAAAAGACAAAGACAAAGGGAAGTTTCCGGTTGCGGCCGGTTCCGGTGAGCAAGCTTGATCCTTTAGTGCACCTCTTCAACTTCATGTCGACTCGTGATTTTTCCGTTGGATTGTCTTCCCTTAGTCTATCCTCCATCAATCCAAACACATATTCGCATAACCAAGCACCATCTCATTCGTAGTAACATGCTCAAAGGGTCTTGACAGAACCCTTCTTGCTGCTCAGAAAGTCTCTCAGCGCAAACTTGCTGCTTGCAGTCTTTGCGGGAATAGGCTTGGGAGCCTTCGCAGGAGTATCGACGAGGAGAGGGAAGAACTTGTGCACAGCCTGCCTGGCGTCATGAAGACAAACAGGGCCAATCTTCTGAATGACGTTCTTGATGAAGTCGAAGATGTTGTCAGCGGGGGGAAGCTCGGCATCAAGCGGGATGACTTTCAGAACTTGGAGCTTTTCGCGGGGAAGGGTAGAGAGGGCCTGGTAAGCGGCATCGGCCATGATGGCGCGTTGGACGAGAACACGAGTGGCCTCAATGTCGCCGGCTGATGGGGTAGGGCCCTTGTATTTGGTGAGAAGCTTGGGGGTGTTCACATCAACAGCGGTGGTTCCAGCTTGGCAGACGATTTGCTCAATAGCCGTAACGGCACCGCGAAGCATGGGACCAAGAGAGGAGAAGACATCTTCACGACCTGCTAGAGGAAGAGTAGGCTCGAAGAGACCCTTGACAAAACCCTTGGTTGCATCGCTAACGGGGAACTGTCTAATACCCAGGTTTCGGCGCTTCAAAGCCTTGGAGGGAGTGACATTCCCAACAGCCTCATCTTCCTGATGGTACTCGACGATGCAGCGAGCAGCCTCAGCAAGGTACGGCGCAAGAAGCTCAGAAAGCTTCTCAACCTGTGGCGCATTGGCAGTCCAGTTATCTTTCATCGCTGCGATGATCTCATCAAGCTCGATGGACTGCTCGATGGCGAAAACAGCCTGGAGAGATGCTTCGGCGAGGAGGGCACGCTCAGAGACTCCAGAGAGCTTGGTTGCTTTGCCGCTGGAGATGGTCTCTGCGCCGACGACGTGGCTGACGAGAGAGCCAGCTGCGACACTGACGAATTGGCCGACGTCGTCGATTAGTGAGGACTCGATGTCGAGGGTCTTTGTATCGATTTGGGAGACGGTCTTGAGAGTTTCGTAAAAGGGATCAGCGTCGTCGGAGACGGAAGTATCGGGCGTGGTGTCAATCTTGATGTCAACGTAGTCAGGTTCGGGAACAGGTTCAGCTGCTGGAGCAGGTATCTCGAGCTTAGGTGCCTCGACTGCGGGCTCGACGCAAACAGGAGCAGGAATATCGGTCTCGGGGTTCTCGTGGGCGCTGCAGTTGGTGCAAACAGTGACGGGAATGGGGGCGGGCTCGCCTACAGATTCCGATTTATCAGTAAACGAGGACAGTGAAGCAACCTGGTATGGTATACCTAGAACTTGCGCACTCAAAGTAAAAGCTTGAGCAACCTGAATGAAAGCGATATCTCGGGAGCGCCTCTCCGAGCCCTCAGTCCAGTCTGCGGAGAAAACAACACGCTGGCCATTTCGGGGCTGGATGTCACGTCCACGATATCCAATGTAGCACTTGACCTGCGTAGCCGCACCAAGCTGATACTCAGCGTCGTAGACAGCCTCGCTACCTACGACGACGAGGTCGGGGCTGACGAGGAGTCCGGTGCTAATCTTCCAGATGGAGTAGCCGGTCAATTTGTTGGCGAAGCGCGCTTCAATCTTGACGATGGCTGCGAACGGTGAGTTTTAGTAGTTTTGATGGAAGAGAAATACTTACAGCGAGACATTCCTGCGTCGGGAGAGATGGTGGTGTCGGGAAGGGTAAGTCCGGTCTTCTCAACGATGGGCTGGAAGCCAGTGGAGGAGAAGTCTGCGGCAGAGAACCCGGTGGAGTTGAACTCGGACGAGTTAACTGCGACGTCAGCCTCTGGCTGGTCGAGGGTCCATGCAGCCGGGCGGCTGGATGCGTTGAAGGCAGAGCACATAGTAACACCTGTGATGAGATGTAAATATTAAGTGATAGTGAGAGAGGTGATGAGTGAAGTGAGTGATACAGAATGGTTGAGAGGGAAACAGTCGAGATCTTATACCTTAATTTCGTTAGTAAGGGTCTTTCTTCTATCCTTTAGAACCAGCAACATGATTCCATTTCTCAGAAGTCCTCACATGGACATTTCCGTTTAATCCTCCTTATCCCTTTTCAGTATTCATTTCCGAAGTCTTCTCTTCAGCACCGCCGAAACCAATCAACTATCCATAAAGAGCAGCTTATGAGGTCTAGATGCAAATACTTGGTCTTCAAGGTGGTGGAGAATGTTTCAGCCTGCAACTCCATATTCATGCAGGCTGAGTCACAACACGAGGCTATGTGATATTGAGTGAGCACGCAGGCGGCTATCGGAAACCTGCAGTTGCGGGCGCCTACTAACCTTTTATTATTGAAATCCTTGAACTCCTTTGGTATGCCAGATCCATGTTGATGCCACAATTGGGGGGAGCTGAATGCGCCAAAAAGGGATGATGTTCCCGTTGCTACATACCTATTCTCTGTAATTGTCCACGGGGCCTTAAGTTCCATAACACACTAGTTAAGGCCACAAGGCTTTACCGTCGCATGTGCTATTTCGAGTAACTCCTCTCGATAGCGTGTTTAATTCCGGCAGAGCTCTGGTGTCGCTAAACAAGGAAGGGTTGTTTGTGCCTTCAACTTCGAATGTACTACCAGTAGGATGCTGCAAGCACTAAGTGTCGTATGTCTATGATACTAGTTACAATATATATCAAGATGGTTAAGTGATAAAGAAAGCGGTGTACGTATTCTAAGATCGTCGGACATGTAGTTATACAGTGATTATAACTTGTGAATATTCAACTCAACGACATATATCCTTCCATGCAACTTCAACGCAGATTCACTGCACCGAGGCTAAATCCCATTTCCTTGGTGTGGGTGTTCTGTTACTCCAATTGGCCTAAATATTCCACTCTAAGATTATGTGACCTGATCATTCTGGTGGCAGTCTTCACATGAGCAATGGCGTTACGATCGCCATCCCCATCATTGCTGCATGTCTCATCGCAGCCAGCCTTATTCAGGAGCTGTTCCAGATATCCCAGACGCGCGGACATGACTGAGCCTATGTCTTTGCAGGAAACATTGTCTCAAACTCGCACAAATCGGGCACGACTTGGTTCAAAAGAACTAACGAAGGCTACTTGACAGCCAGACACAACCATCCATCCACGATAACTGAAATCGTTATCGGGCAAGCCTCATCACACTAATGGTAGAGCCCCTGCATATGCGTCATGTGAATAGCCGTCGTGGCTGCATGAGATGTGTGATATTGTAATTAACGTTAATAGTTCAACTGCCAAGCCCTCGGGGAGCAAGAAAACAGCAAACCTTGATATATAATGTCAAAATAAACTCAGCAAAGGTTATCCTAATCTTAGGTTATATTACCTAAGTCTTTTTGTCATTTAGGATCAAGGGTCCTGTGTTCTCTTTCCTCCCTGAGCCAGCCAATTCGTGCACGGTGTGACTTCAGAAGGATTAGGGCTGGCCGAGACATGCATGGGCCTAGACCACTAGTTCAATAGCGCCCCGATTCGATTGCGTGTGGCGAGCTGTGCAGCTCAGCTAGCCTCGTTATTCCAGAAAGGTACATGGCAAAAAATGGTGAGGGGGGATATCGTCCGGTCTTGGCCTATCACAGGTTATCGAGTCGCGCGTTAAACGTGTCTATAGCTCATTTTAACAGCCTTAGTTGACGGGCGAATGCACAAAGCACGCACGTGTAGAGTGTACTACACTGTATGTGAGTGCTCACTAGTTAGCGTTTATCGATTCCCAATAGCTCCGGAATTAATGACACGATTAATTAGTGCTCTGCTGAATCAGTGGCGATGACAAGGGATCATGAATCTAGAGCTTCTTTTCAGCTGCGCCTACAATGAATAGTATTGCAACGAGAGGTAGAACCAGCTCTTCATCATCGACAAGTCGAGTATTTAAAGTCCAGAGCCTTCCACGTTATTCCAATATTTTCATCACTATCATTCAGCATCTTCCCCTCATACAAACAAAACCACCACATCAACTTTGTCAATCATGTCTATCCCTACCAAAGGAGATCAACTCTCTGTCCCCGCCTACACAGCAGAGGCTGAGCAGAACGCTGTAGAGATCTCATGGTCTCAGATGTTCCGCACTCGCAGCGCTCGTTACTACGTCGTCAATGCCCAGAACCAAACCAAGGGTAATGCCAATGTCTTGATGTACATTCAAGACCGCTTCTACAAGGACTCCAACAGCAATGAGTACATTGGAAAGCTCCCTGGTGCTCGACAAGAGGGCAGTAAGTGACCAAACACATCAACTTAGTTGATCAATCGCTGACATCTGCATTAGGCAATTGGGTCGTGAGCATCAGCGATCGCTTCCAGTATGGTCAGAAGAACAAGAATGGCGATGGCCGCTGGGTTGCTCTGCACGACAAGGATAACAAACCTTACCAGGTATGTACAACGTAGGAAATCTTGAGTAACTCCTGCTGACTTTTGAAGCACCGGTTCATGATTGTCACTATTCAAGGCAAGCTTACGGAGGCTGCTAAGAACTTGGCCAAGTCTTTCGGTGCTGGGGAGATTGCTGAGCAGGTCTCGAAGATCGGTGGCGGCTACATTGGTGATTACCTTCACACCTTCTAATGTCCCGGTGTTCCCGGGCATCAAGTCTTCCAATCGTGATATGCCCGAGTGGCCCCTATATAGCTCAGTTGCGTCAATCTAGATCCATCATAATTATGCTCGTACAACATGCAGTTCATTTTATGTCCGTGACTTCGATGATTTACAGGTACCTTGATAATTATACTTTCGGGATAAATAGAGAAGCTGTGTAATTGACGTGACGTTAACCCTTGATATATGAGGTCATCCAGCCGGGCACGGTTCGGGCCGTATGGTGCCCTGAAGCTCATGACTCGTGTTCACTATCCAGCTTAGAATCTGGGGATTATCTCCTTCTCCACTTCCATGGGGCGGCTATGCTCAAGGACCCCTTCTGCCGCTCGATGATAGATACCTACCTCGCTGGCGTTTGCTGAAGATACATAGCACCAAAAGTGCTTTTTGTCGGGTATGGAATGACATGCGTGCCGGAGGGTCATTTCTCCGCAGCCTTGTGAAACGCCACCACTGCTTATCTGCATGTCTTGTACTTGGAAATTCCAGCAGAAAACGGCATGTTTAGTGGCGACAGCGCCAGTCGCTATCCTGTCATCTCGTTGCTGAGATGTATCAACGAGGACCTTTGATGCTCCAAGGCCCAAGGCTGCTTCGCTCTGGCGCCCGTGGATTGACATGACAGGAGCGACACCAGCGCATCACATGCGATGATGAAAGAACTACAGTACAGATCACTTACCAGCTGGCTATACCCATTGAACATGGCGCGCCGCATGACATTGTTGAGAGTGACCATATCAACGGGTCCGAAAGGAGGGAGAGCAAGCGGTTAAAGCTGCGGCGGTTAAACACAATCCGAAGTTCAATACCACTAACTGTTCATCAAACAGCCGCATATTATTTGGAACTTCTAGCATAGGCGCATTAAATTCGTACTGAATATCTTACATCCCTAATCCATAGCATGGCATTACCACCTTCATCGAGGAACTTCACCCTCAGTCGGCGCATTAACAGAGTGAGCATCCGCCGAATGGGCATCCGTTGTCTTTGACCCATCGTGCCGTAGTATGCTTTCCTGCGAGTCGAGTTCCGCGGCCCCAGACCCGAGGTACTTCACGTTCGTCATGTTCCCTCGATCGTCGCTTCGCAGTTTCCTACTGTCGCTGAGCTCAATGTTGGGGCCGGTTCGGGAGTTGCCGTAGTTCTGGTAGCCGGAGGAGTTGTAGTTTTTGTATCCGGGAGAGGATCCGAAGGCGCGACGACCTAGGAGGGCGTCTACGAGGGGTTGGAGGACTGGGATGCAGCAGGCGATGATGATGGTGCTCGCTTCGATGCTGGGAAGTGTGAGGTTAGTGGTCGTTCGTTTGCCAGCACATTTTTTGTTACTTACACAGTCCAGATGACAAGGTCGGAGGTCTCGTCTATCAGTTGTCAGTAAAAGAACTCAAGGGAGACTAACGTTAGATACCACATACATGAGAAGTCTTTACTTGCAAGCGATGGCAGACGGGTACATTTGTAGATGGCCACAATGGTAGCGCTAGAGATAGGTTAGCATCTTCCCTGATCAATGAGACAGAGCAACACCCACATTGAACCGATACCCAATGCAAACGACAAGGCGATCTTCTTCCGTTTGTTCATTTGAAGATGGAACAACACCACGGCAGGGTACACAGCAAGGTACAAGTCCGTAAACGCAGACAAGGCTAGTCAAATGTCAGCAAGACGTCCTGTCATCAACGCGTTTTACCTACCGCCAGCAAAAATGGCAAAGTTGACAAGAACATAAGGACTCCAACACTTCTTATCAGTGATCGAGAACGTCCATTGCGATTCCACAGGGGAGCATTGAGCAAAGAGAATGATGATGCACCCAATCAAACCCATCATGCAACATCCAGCCAGCACCCAAAGAAATATCTTGTGTAATCGTCCGGGGTTCATAAGTCGTGTAATGAGCGCGACGACAGCGAGCTTGGGAAACCCAAAGGCCATGACGCCAAATGGGAAGCCCAAGATCGTGTATAGAATGACATTCTGCTGCTGCGTCACGTTCAAAAGATCGAAGTGTCTGCCGTTACCGTTCTTAACAGCCACAATTGTAACACCGACTTGGCACCATTCGAAGATCTGAATAATTAGCGACACAGAGACAAAGATCGCGGGGGAACAAACCACTGCAACGATTGTGAACCAGTCATCAAGGTGCAATGCGCCTATGATCCTCTTTCGAGTATACACACGGCCAGCCACAAAGATAGTACTCAGGATAGAGACGGTGATGACTAGCCCAAGAATAGTCGGGCCCTTATCGGCGTCGAGATACGCCTGCGTGTGATGGGGAGAAGACATTGTCTGCCAAGCGCAAACGTATACGAAAAATAACTCAAGAAAGAAGGGAAAAGGTCTCATTCAGTCATGTTGGTTGGGTCAATTCCAGAGGATTGGGTCTTATGTCCTGCAGGAACAAGTAGACATGTTTGCCGAAAGGGGGGGGGGCAAGGCTGTTTGATGAGAGGCACAGGAGCCCAACCATGCTATATCATGGATCATCAAACCTTTTGTCACGAAGCCAGGATTAAGTTTTGGTAACGTGAAAAGGAATTTTTGTTAATACGACGCTGCTGAAGGATGAGCAACCATGATGCCGCATTCGCCGAAACAGTGCTTTTTCTATCGCTAAATGTGTCGACTCATACTTAACTTGGCTGACTTAGGAACCGTCGAAGTGGCTAATTCTCGCAAGGTGGGCAGACTTGGAGTAAAAGGACAAGGTTGTCGGTGGAGTGAGGTTGCAGATGTCGACGCGTACCAACAACCAACAACGGTTACGGATAGTGGGGGCCATTTCCGATTCCCCGAATTCGAACTGAGACTCAGGGGTCGAAGTGTCGATCCAAACCTTCCGAAGGATGTGTCGCCAAGGATTGTTGTAACCCTTGCTTGACATCAGAACTAACTGATATGATCATTATACTTCTTGAATCCCTGCCGTGAAAGACAATTCCTGGCATGTTGTGATCAGGCCACTGCAGTGTTAAAGAGAGCGGCGATGCTGTCTGTTAACATAGTTAGATATAGCATTATCGAGTGCCCAGAACTACCGCGTACTTATATCGCGTTGCTCGTATATTCGGCTACTCCCAGTCGTCATTTTGCTTGGCACACTGCGACCCAAAAGCGGCTCAATTGGCGAAGCGGCCCAATTTCCCGGTGCCAGTTACCAACTGTTGGCTCCACCCTTGGCGACCACATTTCTCCATAACAGACTTTCTGATATTTGAGTTTCGTCTGCATCACATGTGAATAGATGATAAATAGACCTGCTCTTCTGTTATACTTCCATATAATATTGATGACCACTGCTGCTTTTCAAGCATCTGTTTCTGACCTCTCGCTATCTCCTCGGCCTGGTGTCAAGTTGTCCTCTCTTTCCCCTCTTACAAGGGTTTGGGCTGTGTTGGTTCGACGTAGCACTCGGCCAAGCCCCTGATCAGGATCAAAACCATGCTGTTGGTTCAACGTTACAATTCCCAGGTTCACAAACGGAGCTTTGTCCCAGATACCCGTTCACTTAACGCAGATCGTTCTCTGTGCCCCGTTGAACGTATCAATGTCGTCGTACGATCCAGTGATCAGCACTCGCAGACGAATCAGTGCATCTTCTCATATCCTTGGTATGCAAAAGGTTTACCAGGAAGGTGGTGTCAGGCCGTTTCGAAGATCGTCTGAATGCAACCCGAACGACTGGTCCTCTACCAAGATTCCCCAATTGGTCGGTTTTCACAACGACATGCGTGAGAATGGACCTGTAACGGTTGGAGGATTGGGTTCGACTAACAGCCAAGCTACCATGCCATGCATTGACGAGCTCTGGGCACTTCTGCTGCTTTCCTTTCTTTTTTATTGCTGTTGATCCCTCCTGAATCACTCAAATCACTGACATTAATTACCTTGCTTCCTTTTTCTCAAGTGGACCATACACAGGCATTTCTTTTCACAAAGTCCTTCATTATGGCTGACACAACTGTTTCTCACACAAACGGACATACCGTCCCCGAACCGGAATATCGTGGAACCGAGAAGAAGCTTGAGACTTCCGTCTCAGCTTTGAGTTCCTCTGGTTCTTCAGACGGCACCCCAGATGCCAACGGTATCAAGTCGGATGAGCCCGATGTATCCATTGCTCTGAACGCCGCCAACATTGAAGCCGTCCCTTCTCTGATCAAAGAGATTAATGCTCTTAGTGGCGATCTAGATAGTGATGACCCGACAGCGCGGCTCAAGCTCATGGCCAAGGCCAAGAGCCTGTGGCAGTCACTCGAGACTCCCAGAGAGACCATGCTTCGTCATGTTTGGGCCGAGCCATCGCTTCACTGTGCTTTGACGGCTGGTACCGTTAAGGAAGTCTGGACTCATGTCGCCAAGATCGATGGACCGTTCAAGGTCGCTGATGTCGCGAAGGAGAAGAACATTGAGCCTGCTCTTCTTGGTGAGTGCATCACTATCTCATCTCCCGTACTATATCGCTAACGATAAGCAGCGCGTCTTGTGCGACATGTCTCGTCCATGGGATACATCACAGAGATTGATCAGGACACATACCAAGCCACAAACTTCATCAAGTCGATGGCTTTCCCATTCATCAACGCCGGATACCCTTGCATGTAAGAACACCCAGACTCTAACATATTTCCACGCTAACGCGATCTCCAGTTCCGGCGCCTGTCTCAACGCTCTCGGTCAATTCCACGAATGGGCCGACATCAACTCATGGAAAGATGCCACTGACATAAGCAACTCTCCTCTACAGCTTGGCTACAAGACAGAAAAGACGTTCTTCGAGCATCTTCACACCAACCCACCATACGGCCAGCTGTTCCATCTTCACATGGGCGGCTACCGTCAAGGTCGACCGTCTTGGATGGATGCAGGTTTCTTCCCTGTTCAAGAGAAGCTTATCGATGGCTTTGAGAATTCGGATAACTCTGCTCTGCTGGTCGATATCGGTGGCTCTTTCGGTCATGATATTGGAGAGTTTTGTCGCAAGTTCCCCGATGCACCAGGTCGTCTGATCCTCCAGGATCTCCCTGTCGTGATTGATCAGATTACTTCACTGGATAACAAGATTGAGCGAATGAAGTATGACTTCTATACCGAGCAGCCCATTAAAGGTAAGTAGCCCCGCCTCCCTTATCTTGAAGCACTCTAATCGGAACCTAGGTGCTCGCGCATACTACATGCACTCCGTTCTCCACGATTGGTCAGACGAGACTTGTCTCAAGATTCTCAGCCAAGTCAAGGCTGCCATGAAGCCCGGTTACAGCAAACTTCTTATCAACGAGAACGTCATCCCTAATACTGGCGCTCAGTGGGAGGCTACAGCATTGGATATCATGATGCTTACTCTACTGGCCTCGCGAGAACGTACCCAACAGAACTGGGAGAAGTTACTCGGCGAGGCTGGACTGAAGATCAGCAATATTTGGACTGTCGCAAATGGAGTTGAGAGTCTGATTGAATGCGAATTGGTTTGAACAGATAGAATTCACAGGGCTACGCAGAATACGATAGATCATACATACACGGCATGATGAATAAAAATAAAGATGATTAGTATCCCAAAGGATTCAAGCACGACCAAGTTCGTTAACCTTCCGTAATGACACGCGTATGTCCCAAATAGAAGCAACCAGCCATTTCACCCCTCATCCGTTACTCCTTCCAGGAACATCATTCTTGAAGTGCGTCATCATAGTCCTGTTACTCAGCCTCTCCGTCTTCAACCTCATCTTCCGTTCCTCCCGACGCACTGCATCCAACTCCTTCTTTCTCTGCAACAGGAAACTCCTCTGTTCGGATGATGTCAGATGTATCAGACTTTGTTGGTCTTTAACGCTGAGTCGTGCCAATTGCGACGCAAGAGCGGCGTCCTTTTTATCTCTGGCTGTAAGTGCATCGGAGGCTGCATGGCTAGGAAGAGGTGCCCTCTTCTCCTCATTGTCTTCTTGCGGCGATGTTCGTCGTGGTTTTGTGACGGGAGCATCGCGATGTGAAAGGATCTTGCCAGATGATAGCCGAAGACTCTCGTTATCAACTGAGACCGCGTTTTCTCGACCATGAGCCTTTAGACCCTCGAGGTCATAAAACTCCTGCATCTCGTCTGTCAACTCAATCCTGCAGTGGCCTTTGTCTCTCATGTGCTGCTGGATTCCTTCTACCGTCCGTCTCCTTGTTCCGCAGTAAATGCACTCGCGATATGTAGCCACTAGGAAGTAAAGGTACCATATCACAGTCTCCAAGTCCACGATCAAATGGTCTCGGAATGGTATCCGTAGACCGTGAGCTGTTGCCATGTGAAGAAGGGTCTCATCAAAGCTCTCGTCGCTGTGCGTGCAGATGATGCATTTTGTGGGATCAAATTCAGGGATCGCACTGCTCGATGTCTCGTCTCCAGTCTCATCGTCGCTAGTTGAGAGCTCGTCTTTTTGGTCGTTGCTTGTATGTGAAAATGTATCGCTGTCCTCGTTTAATTGCTCAAGCAGACCCGAAGCAGTGGCACGGTTCCTCAAAGCTTGAACACTGGGAATATGTCAATATTCATGTGTTTGGCATTGCATGCATGTGCTGAAACTTACTGAGCCTCACTCTTGGCATGCACTCGATGCTCCTGGCCGTTGTCGAAGGAGACATCACAAAGTGAACAACATGGCTTCGTTGATGTCATGATTGCAAGTGAATGTAGTTTCAGATGAGCAGCAAGTGTTCAGTAAAATATGTGTAATAATGCAGAGCGAGTCTTGCACTTAAATAAACATCTCGAATTATACTTCAGATGCGATAAGATGCTGATGATCGCGTGACTCACTGCCGGGTGGGGCTGTCTCGATCAGGAAGCTGTTCAAAGATTTGCTGACTCTGGATAAAGTGAACCTTGTCAGTCATTATGATTCATCCATCATCAGCCAAATCCAGATAGTCAGGTATTTCACAAGACAAAGTCACTGACTGTCAGAAATTATTGCTGACACATTCGCTCACTGCGACATGACGCTATGAGAGAAGAACATCAGACACCTGTATCTCTAAACAAACTTTCATTCTTGACCGAGGTTTGAGTTCTCAGACAGAAGTGAGAAGCTTAGCATAATGAGTCAAAAGATTGAAGCGATAGGAGCGAGGAAAGTTAAAATAGAATGTGAAATTATTAAACACTTTTAAATGCTATTACAAGACTAATATTTGCCACTATGGGACCAATCTGAGATTCAAACCCGACTCCAGCTAAGAAAACAAGTATGAGATGACTACTAACTCATTACAAACTTAGGCCTTCTTCTTCTTTCCAAGGTTCCACTTCTTAACTCGGAAGATGTAGTAAGACGCAACAGCAACGAAGATATTGAAGCCAATGTAGGCCCAAACAATGCCAAAGTTGCGCCATCTCTCGGTGTAGTAGATCCTGTTTCCAGCCATAAACTGGTCGGCGTTTGACAAAGAACAGTACTGACAGTCCGATGTCGCATCAGGGTTCTGAAGCTGGCCAGGAGCCTGTGTGAGATAAGCCTTCATGTACTCGCCACAGGTCTGACCCGATGGAGGATTGAAGACAGACACCTCGGATCGTGAACATTCAACGAGACGTCCACCAAGTTCGGTAGATACAACGCCGGCGACCCAGTAGGTGAAAGGACTAACGCGATACATGAAGATCCAGAAACCTGGAAGAGCATCAGGAGACTGCAAAACACCATTGAAGGTCAAGCTCATGAGGACCAAGAGAGTGACAATCGACGAGGCAGTGAGAGCATCTGGAAGAGCAGCAATGGTCATCTGAGCAAAGGAGCTGGCGTAGAGCATGAGCTGGACCATGAAGAGAAGGACGAGGCCTTGTCGGGCTGAGCTCTGGACGCCCATGACAGGGTAGTAGAAGCAGGCATACATGAGAATGCCAGTAAGAGCCTGCCAGGGAATCTCGACGATGACATTGGCAATGATGAAGGCCTTCCAAGAGTAGGCCTTGCTGGGTCGTTCTCGAACTTCGTACAGGTCACGCTGGGTGATGAAGTGAGGTTGGATCTATAAGGGTCAGTACACCGTAAGGCTGAAGGCGATAGAGGGACTTACCTGTTGAACAATGGTGGAGAAGACTGTGATGATCATAAAGACGGAAAAGATGACATTCTGCATGCCTGCAAACGTGTTGTCAGGCTTATAGAAGGAGAAGCCAACGAAGAGACCAGAGATCGTGCCAAGAACGAGCTTCGACATGATATACGTGGGCATTCTCCAGTACTGCTGGAAGACACGGGTAGTGACCTCGCGAAGCTGCGCACGGAAAGGCATGGCGAACTCGGACTGGCTGGCAGAATCGTCCTGGGGGCTCTTTGACGACATCTCAGATGCGATTCTCGCGACTTCAGCTTCGACAGCGACACGCTCTTGGCTGCGCTTCCAAACAGTGTGCCAGTCTTCACCTTGGGAGCTGGTAGCGTTGTTGACGATCTCGAGCATCCACTCAGCTGGGTTCTCATCATCACCACAAGCCCGAGCACCCTCCTTCTCGAAGTAATCAAGCAGCGTACGCGAGTTCTGACCAATATCGCCAAAGTACACGGTCTTACCACCACGAGCAAGGAAGAGTAAACGATCGAACTCTTGGAACAGAATGGCGCTGGGCTGATGCACAGTGCAGAGGATAGCTTGTCCTGCATCGGCAAGCTTGCGGAGGAAAGCGACGATGGCCCAAGAGCTCTGGGAGTCAAGACCGCTGGTGGGTTCATCGAGGAAGAGGAGGAGCTTGGGCTTAGCGGCTAGTTCGACACCGATGGTGAGAAGCTTGCGTTGCTCGACGTTGAGGCCTTCGCCGGGAACTCCGACGACGGCGCTGGCAAAGTCGCGCATGTTGAGCATGTCGATGACCTTTTCGACCCATTCGTGCTTCTCCTCGGTGCTCACGGTTGAGGGTTGACGAAGCATGGCGCTGAAGCGGAGACTCTCGCGGACAGTGGAGGTTTCAAGGTGAAGATCTGAGACATGTTAGTACTGCCAAGTCACTGAATGCGAAGATGTCACTCACCTTGCTGCTGGACGTATCCTGTCTTTCGCTGGAAGCTGGCATCGAGAGGTCTTCCGTTGACAAGCATGTCTCCAGTGATGACACCCATGGTCGTTCGCTGAGCCAAAACATCAAGAAGAGTAGTCTTACCGGCACCGCTAACACCCATCAGAGCGGTGAGAGTGCCAGGCTTGACCCAACCAGTGACGTGATCCAGAAGACGTCTCGGCTCACCCTTGATCTCAATATCATAGACAACATCCTTCCAAGTGAAGATATCAGTCTGCGGCTCAAGCCCAGCAGTAGAATCCTGACCCTCATTCGTCTTCTCAGGCACAGCGAGTTGCTCATTCGTAGCGCTCCTGTCAACACCGTCCTGAAGATGAGCGGGCACCTGACCGCGCTGGAAGACGAGGACCTCAGCCTTGCTAGCGGTCTTGGAGTTGAGCTCAGTGGCGATGAAGTAGATGAGCATGAAGCCGACGAGGAAAGCAAGGAGGATACCAAAGTTGCGCCAGACGTGGGAGTAGGAGTAGCGGTAGTTGGTCTCGATGAAGGCGTCGCCGCTGACTGTTCGCTGTCCTGCTACGGATCCGACGGCTGAGCAGATGAATGTATCGCCGCTGAGTCCAGAGTAGGAGGGGATGAACTGAGAGCAGTCAAACTCGCGACCGTGGAATTCATTGGCAACCAGGATCTCGAAGGCGTAGTAGATGGGATTAATCCATCTGTAACTGTTAGCAGGCACTGAGTAGTAAGTAAGAAGTCACTCACCTGATCCAACCAAACCAATCTACCATCTGCGGAACACGAATCATGAATCCAGTATAAATAACCAGAGCCAAGACCATAACACCAGCTAACATCATAGCCTGAGAAACCGTCTTCGTAACAGCAGCCATCGTCCTAAAGATCGCAGACATGACAAACGTCGAGATATACGTGATGAGGAAGAACAGGAAGAAGTTACCAGGCTCGCGACGCAGACCAGCCAAAAAGTACAGAATGATATTGAACACAGTCGCCGAGATGAACTTGATGGGTATGTCCGCCACGATACCGGAGATGGCTTCAGCAGCAGGGTGGTAGAAAGCATAAGAAGCGTGTTTCTCGACGATAGGGCGCTGAGAGTACAAGTTGTTGATCTCTGAGATGGCGGCGAGTGCGTTCATGAGAATACCCATGAAAAGAACAGCGCCTTTGGAGTAGAAACTAGCGGATCCGTTGCCAGTGCCGTAGTAGACTGAACCGATGATTAGAGACATGATTACATCGATGGCGACGTGTGTTGCTGTCGCGGAGAGATCGTTCCAGATCCGCTGGTACGCGCGCTTGGTCGTCAGACGGATCTGAGTTGCGATGCTAATGATGTACGGAGACTTGTTTCTAGCACGCTTATCCTGACTGTACACATCATCAGTACACCGTTGATATCTTGAAAGTAAGGGGGAACTTACACAAGAGCCTTGCGTGCTCTCAAAGGCGCAATGGCCTCATGCCGGTTATCAGAAGGATAATCCTGCTGATACACCTCAATCTCCTCCCTCAGCCTCTTACACTCAGGCGAGTTATGCCAATAGCGCTCAAACTCCTCCGCCGTACGGGGAACCTTGTTCTCCATACCCGGTCTAGCCTTTCGCTCCTGCGGGTTCGTCACGGAGGTGAGGAAATCACCCGCTGTCTGACGAGCAGGACACTCCCAGCCCATTCTCTCAAAGTACGCTTTGGCGTTGCGGGCAGGGCCGAAGTAGATCTGGCGGCCTTCGTAGAGGACCACTGCTTTGTCGAAGAGGTCGTAGATTGCTTGGCTGGCTTGATAGATTGCTAGAGCGTTGGCGGAGCCGGTGTAGTCGGAGGCTAGACGGATTGCTTGGGCGAATTTGAGAGCGGTTGCTGAGTCGAGACCTCGTGTGCTGTACTCACGTTAGCTTTGTGGCTCGCAATTCATCAGTGGTACTAACCTGTTGTCCCACGCAGCCATTGGCGACTGAGCAAGCATCATCTCAGCAATACTAACTCGCTTTCGCTCACCACCCGAAACACCACGAATAAAGTCATTGCCAACTTTTGTGTTGTACGTATGGCTCAAACCACAGACTGCCATGACGATCTGGGTGGCATCCTTGACTACTTCTTCGCGTGTTTCAGCAAGGCCGAGCTTTTTGGGGTCGGTGGGGAGACGGCATGCAGCGGCGAACTCGAGCGTTTGACCGACGGTGAGATGAGGGAAGTGCTTATCAACCTATTCACAATTGTTAGTAAATGTCAGGGTGAATTGGTGAGATGCATACCTCTTGGTTGTAACCAGTCTCGCCCTTGAACTCCTTCATCATATCCTTCTGCGAGATACCATTATACGTAATCATCGCCTCCTCTCCGAGATGCAGTCCCTCAAGCTCACCCGTCATAGTCTTGAGAAGCGTAGAACATCCCGAACCAGGGCGTCCGAGAACAATAAGCGTCTCACCACCTCTAAGCAGGCCATCAAACTCATGAAGAATTCTCTTGGGCTCTTTCTTGCCCGACTTCAAATGCTCGCCAATCCTCAATGGCGCTTGGACAATATCCGCCACAGTCTTCTGCAGCTGCAGCGCCGCTCCTGTACCATAAACACTCAAGTTCTTGAATGCGACACCAGCGCTCTTGGGGCCGACGCCGGCCTCCTGCAGCTGGTGCATGAAAGCTGGTAGCCATTTCGACAGATCAAAGGCTTTGTTTGCAGGGTCTAGTGCGGGATCTTCTTCGTTGATGGTAGCGATTCTGGAGGGCACGGTAGCAAAGCTCTGTCTTCGGCGTTGAGAAATGCCAGTTGCGATTCTTTGCAGTTCTTGTTGGTCTTGCTCATCCATAATCATGGTGCTGGTTCGTCTAAGGGGCGATGGGCGGGTGTATGTGCCCTCACTCCCTGTTGAATGCTCCATTTCAATTGAGTCCGGCGGACTCTCAATTGAGTGTCGCTCCGTCATTCTGAAGCTGTTATTCTCAAGAAAAGTGTAAGCTCTTTCGATCGTGGGGCTGTTGTTTGTTGTGTTTTTGTGTAGATCTGACTGGAATGTGACTGTCGAAAAACAGAGTCAAGCACCTCTGACCCGTTGTCAGGCAATTGATCAGCTCAGCCAAATTAAGATTAAAAAAAGAGAAAAGTAGTGAATTGTCTATGGAATGGAATGGATTTGACTTTCTGGGCGGAAATGAATTGGGCTTTAAGTTAGATAACAGCAACCTCACAGACTTCAACTTCTAAGTGCCGGGCCCGACAGCACCCCGACAATGCTGTCATCACAGGCAAACGACGTGGTCGGAGCTTCGGTAGGGCCAAAGTATGCGTCTGACATACTTCAGCCACGCTGACACTCTATTCCATCTAGTCCACACAGTCGGGCTGCCTGCGTCCCCGCTAGTCCGACAGCAGCGGCCGTCGACGCTGCCACGCAGTGAGGATGACGGGGATTTGCTGGCGTGCGAAAAACTAAGGGAGGAATTAGGTTTGTGCCGGTCTGTTAGTGCAGTGGGCTTTGTCGATCTGCGGCGGGCGGAGTGTCGGGGGTTATGGCGAACCCCTGCTCCGTCCGCCTTATGCGGTCTTGTCCGCGGAGGCCGGCACTTACGTTTTCCCGTGAGGCAGCGCTGAGTCACTCTCTCACTCGTTCTCGTTCAGATTTTTCCGATCTTGCATTGTGACGTCACGGTAGATCGTAGATAACGGGGTCTGAGGGACCCGAAAAGTCCATCTGCGGTGTTTCCGTCGGGTTGTTTTTCTTATTCGTGGATCTCGGCACATGCAATGAGGTCATAGCTCAACGTTTTCAATGGTGTCTGCGAATTAACTTTTTCTGCGCCTCTGCTGTTACGAACTTTGAAGGTTATTTTCTCGGGATTTGTGCGCTGATATTGTTGCATTGGCAAGTAAAATTTCATTGACACAGCAACGATACTGTTGTTGTGTTTTTAATGCTGCGTGTTCTTTGTTTTCATATAGAGAAAACATATTCAAGATTGACAGAAGACGTAATTGCAGACTGGGGATGGCTGCTATAAAGGAAAATAAATAAGATACTGAATCTTAAAAAATATCTTAAGAGCAGATTTAGACAGATTTATTTAGTAAGTATCAGAAGTATATTTACTTTCTTTAATATTTACTATTAATTAATTATTTTATTATAGCATTGAGGCTATATACTTAGTTGATATCTGACATACTGAGGAAAATCCCCAGATTTAGGGTAGTCTCGATGTCTCAGGAAGTGGATGGATAAAAGTCCGCATGCTAAAAATTGTTAGCGTATCCCTGGCCAGATCTCCATGTCTCGGATAAACCAGCACCCACTCTCGGTAGTTTATTTAATCCGTAACCTCCGATGTTCCAGCCCATCTAGCGCCCATCTTCATTGTCGATCGTCATGATCCACTCTCGTTATGTCTAGCTTCAGTTTAGTTATGCTAACTAATATGTGCAGTCTCGTCATCATTGTTGTTAGGCTGGTTGTCGGCCTGTCGTCCAGCCCGGCCGTTCTTAATTGAGTTTTGCAGATTGATAATTGTTTATGTTTTAGTTCTTATGGGACAACCACTGATCCCGACCGCGGCAAAATGGAGCAGTCGCTGGTTGAACCTCGGGTAACATTTGCCAGCTATCTTATCGAAGATCGAGTTGGCGACCAAGGACGATTGGGTGAGCTGCTGGATGTTCAAGACAGTTCAGGTTTTGACTTCTAACCAGAAAATGCTAACAGGAAAGTCGCTCCAAGAGTCGTAGATCGTGATCACAATGCAATGATGAACAGTCTGGCAGGTTCAATCATACGCATGGATGGGGTCGTTGAGGCTTGATACTCGCGCCCGAAGTAGTTCTGTAACTTAGGATAAGCGGCGTTAAGTATCAACAATTCCCCCAAGAAGATGGCCTGCAATATATTAAACCCAGATCTCCTATCATACAGACAAGACCATAAAGCTCGAATATAACAAGGCTCGCTTTTAAACATAACATCAAGTCTAATGTGACCAAGCTTTTATCAACCTCCCATCAGCATTCTAAATATTCCCTAAAGCTGCTGCCTTTCTCATTTATACTTAGTAAACAAACCACCGAAGCGGGTCTTTTCTTTTGGGCGTTGCCGTTGATCCTCATGACTGAGAGACCCGTCCTTTATAGACTCTATCAAGATATGAGACCGAGGAAATATTCCATACTCTCTCTTGGAATTTGAACCACTCCAGAACCAAGCATGTGGATGCTCCCCTAGAGATAGTGTCAGTGTCAATCTTGGTCAAGCTACTGATGATAAAGAACTCACAAGCAAGGTTATAGATAATGTCGCCTTTCTTGAGTGCCAGCCAGCCAGGCTGCCTTTGCTTCTCGAACTTCCACCTCGCTACTCCTGTCCGTGGCGTGTTCGGTAAAGAAGCGACCTTGACATGCCGTGGCATATCCAGGCTGATTAATTTACTCGGAAATGTTCCAAATACACCGTCGTGCCAGCCTTGACACCACTTCCCGTCCCACTTATCCGGGAACTCGACGCCAATTATCCTCGCTCCTGAAACGAACTGTAGAACCTCCGATGTTGCATCTGGCCTTGCTTGCGGCTTCTCATTACTTCGTCTGATGTGGTCTTTCAAGGCCCGGGCGACCGGTAACGATGCGAGTCGGTTTGAGTCGTTGGCTCGGGATATGCCATGCAGAGCAGTCATGGTAGAATTTGGAAAATATAAATCGCAGTCTTGGCGACCTCGTGAGTTTATATCGTTGTGCTCGTAGACTACTTCCACACCCGGAACATGCGGTAAGGGATGACTATGCCGAGAAATGTGACGAAAGAGGAGATCAATGGACTGAAAAACGGTAGCGTCGTCTTCCTGGAGAGTAGACTTGGTCTTATCGCAAAAGAGACAACCAAAGTACACCGAATTGACGTTTCGGACTGCAATATGAGATTTAAATAGGAAGCGAGGACGGTGAAGAATTCCTCTCGTCTGTTGACTGGCCAATGCTAAAATTACCTTAACCTTTGGTTCTACTAGCAATTGTGGTTGATAGGATGACTTACGATCTTGATCCATGTCCTGGCGCAAATGAGAGTAGGGAGTCTTGTACTCACAATGAAGACACTGCGCAGTTGGTTCTGTCAACGTCTCAGCTGGATTATCCAGCATTTGCCCAAATAACATTTCTTGAGAATACTCTCTGGGTCTTATAGCACCGTCTGAACCGCCACCAACCCTTTTGATGGCCTGTCCGGGACCCCCAGACGCAAAAGCTCGAGCTCCTTTACATAGGCCACCCAGTAGGAATAGAGAGCTGTCTGGTCCGATCTCATAGGTCTGTAGAGAGTGAACGCTTTTCACAGAGACAGAATCCTTCCTCATCGAGCTAGAAGATGTTGATACTGCTTTGGAACCTGACGCTCCACTTCCGTCTGATCGTATGGATGGCGCTAACCCTTGGGTGATAATGGACAATTGTTGATGTTCAGGTGGCGCTGCAGCTGGTTTGTAGGACCCAGAATTCCGGTATTCTGGGCTGGTGTGCTGGGAAGCTGTTCCAGATATAGGGCTTGAGACAGCAGCTGACTGTTGGCAAATGACTGTAGACCAATCCGGCTGCGAAACTGGCTCAGTAGTCACGGATGGCGGAGGAGTATCCTGATGAGTATAACCGAAGGAGCCTCTTGCGTTTTGCTCGATTGCGTTCTGGTAGCCTGTTGATTTGGGGGATAGAGCAACTGAGCTTGGCGGAGTGATGGCTCCAATATCTAGACCTTGCAAACTGTTTAGAATCGCATCTGAATCACTATCCTGTCGTCGGTGAGCCTGGATATACTGGTAGGTTTGGGCGTCTTGCTCTCGAGTCGCGTATTTGCTCGACAGAGGCAAGGAGACTGGTGAAGCGAGCCCACTTGGCGTAATAGGTGACCGTGTCGTAGAATAATCAGCTCCCCTCAAAGCCCGTCCCCCAGAGTGAGATCTATCACGCTGTTCGGAACCACTGATGAAGGACGGTCGTTGCTGATGAGTACCAAGACTAGACCCCGACCTCCCTGGCCGCATGGACATTTGAGAGCTCGACCTGGCCACATCGGAGGGACTGGTAAGTTGTGGAAGAGGCGGAAGAGGCGGAAATTTCGAGGGGGCCGGTGATGATTCCAGAGCAGACTTTGTTGTAAATCGTGTAATCTCTTCTACAAGCGTGATAGCCAATTCCTTCGTCGCAGCTTGAAGCTCGTCAAACTTTGCCTTGTCAAAGGTCTGCGGCTCAATAAAATCCTCAAAATCATAGAGCAAAATGTCAATCGATCGAACTTGACAAATGACATCTTCTACTAGCCTGTCAGCGTTCCGCTGTGACTTGGGCGCTGGTTCTTACCATGGCGCAAGGTCAAATATCTTAGGAATTCGGTCAATTGAGGAGAAGACACCGCGAGTAAAGGTACCAGGCGTCGCAAAGCTCGCTCTCCTTCTCTCAATAGCGACTGGGACGACTGGCTAAGTGACGTCTGTTGGTAGTCTTGCCCACTGGCCTGTGAGAGCGCAAGCTTCGCCCACTTTGTCACATCATTGAAAGGACGGAGTAACACGTGATCAGATGGAGTCGCCATTTCGGCAGCGATAAGAACATGGGAAAAGAAAGTAGCAGCGATAAAGCTGTTTCGTAGAGTATCGACAAGAGTCTGCAAAGGGCGGGATGAGACTCGCTGGGCATGTATTCAATAAAATTGCCAACTCGTCCCAGTCTTATCCTGTGTACCCTCCATATACGAAGTTAATATTGAATGAACAAGCCCCCTCCGTTTCAAGGCTAGGATAAGGGGAGTTATTTCAATCTGTTGAAGAATAATTGCGACAGACAGGGATCTGAAGGAGGGTGGGATAATTTCCAGATAAGCCTTTTTTCGGTTCAACGACCCGGATTTGCACACGTCCTCGTAACCGAACCAACCAGAATGCCCGCCACTCCATCAAAATGAAGCCTAAAAATGAGCTTAGATGCATGGACAAAGCCATAGCTGGGGATTTATAGCTAATCACTGAGCCATATTAGCCATATCTCAACTCCCAGGCAGAGATGAGACTCGTTGAAACCGCCACTAAACTCAACTTCCCGGCATTGGTATTAGCCAAACATGGTATCCTTCACTTTGCGTTATCATAGCCCGCGATTAGTTAACGCCAAGCCGTCGTGACCTCCCTAAATAGTTCCCATAATCCGTGCGCTTGGCCGTTCCAAGACTCCAACTAATGCATGTTGCCTCCGCGCCAACCTCCCGCCCTCCCAACACTGTCTGTTGCTACGCGGGAAAGGTTCTAGAGGTTTCAAATGTGCCAGAGGGACATCCTTCCTGTTTGGATTGATGCGCCGAAGGTCATCCGCCCCTTGTCTCTTTGCTGTCTTTCTTCCATTGCCTCTTATTTATAGATAAATCACCACTGCTGGCAGAATCTTAGGTCTTACTCGGGCCCGTTCTGTTCACTTTTTCCTCTTCCTCCCCTCAATCGTTTGTTTTCTTGTTCCATTGTATCGCGTCGTTTCTGCTCAAGAGCTTCACCATCATGGGATGGATTGGTCGAATCAACGATGGCGTGGCCAACAGTCGCGTAGGCCACTGGTTTCAATTGGAGGGATCTGGCCATGTGAGCCAACGCCACCAAAGAAGTAATTGCAAAGAGAATCGCACTGACCCAAGGCTTTAGCCCCGCGAGCGACCTGGTTCCCGATTCACGACTGAGATCCGAGCAGGCATCATCTCCTTCTTCGCAATGGCATATATCCTGGCTGTCAATTCCAGCATCGTCGCTGACAGTGGAGGCACTTGTGTCTGCGACTCGACTCCCGATGACCCCATCTGTGCCGCCAACTCGGACTATCTTCTTTGCAAGAACGAGGTCAAGCGTGATCTGGTCACGGCCACTGCCGCTATCTCTGCTCTCGCCACCTTCTTCCTTGGTGCCCTCGCCAACATGTTAGTCTCGATAGGTAGTGGGGATGGCTTTGATGATTGGCTGCTAACTTCGTGCACAGGCCCGTCGGTATCAGCTGCGGAATGGGCTTGAACGCTTATCTCGCATACGATGTACGTATTCCTGCTTGGGGCGTCCTGTAATTTCTAACATGGATTCTACGTAGGTCGTCGGCTTCCATGGCTCTGGGCCTGTCCCTTATGAGGTGGCCATGACGGCCATCTTTGTCGAGGGCCTCATCTTCTTCGGTCTCACAATCCTCGGTCTTCGACAATGGCTTGCTCGAGCTATCCCGCGTTCAATCAAGCTGGCCACCGGTGCTGGTATCGGTCTCTTCCTGACACTTATCGGTCTTACATACAGTGAAGGCATAGGCCTGATTACTGGTGCCGTGTCAACCCCCGTCGAGCTGGCTGGCTGTTCTCCTGCCGATAAATTGGAGGACGGTACCTGTCCTGGCTCGCACAAGATGCAGAACCCGACTCTTTGGCTGGCTATCTTCTGTGGTGGTATCCTGACGGTTGTTCTCACCATGTTCCGTGTCAAGGGTGCTATTCTCATAGGCATTATTCTTGTGTCTATTTGTTCTTGGCCCCGCGGTACCTCTATCACAGCCTTCCCTTATACCCCGGTCGGCGATGACTCATTCAACTTTTTCAAAAAGGTTGTCGACTTTCATCCTATTACCAGAATTCTTGCCGTGCAAAAGTGGGATATCAGTGCATATAGTGGCCAATTTGGGCGCGCCCTTATTACGTTCCTCTACGTTGATATTCTCGACTGCACAGGTACCCTTTACTCGATGGCCAGGTTCTCCAATCTCATAGATGAGAAAACTCAGGATTTCGAAGGATCTGCTACAGCATATCTTGTAGATTCCATCAGCATCACCATAGGGGCTGTCTTTGGTACATCACCTGTGACAGCCTTCATTGAGAGTGGAGCTGGTATTGGTGAAGGAGGGCGAACAGGAATCACAGCTATGATGACCGGCTTTTGCTTCTTTGTCTCAATATTCTTTGCACCTATCTTCGCCTCTATACCTCCTTGGGCAACAGGCTGTGTCTTGATTCTAATTGGCTCTATGATGATGCAAGCCGTCGTCAATATCAATTGGCGATATATGGGCGACGCTGTCCCAGCGTTCTTGACTATCGCTATTATGCCCTTTACATATTCAATTGCCGACGGCCTCATTGCCGGTATTTGCAGCTACATCGTTATCCAAGTTCTTGTATGGGCTGTGGAGACAGCTTCTATGGGCAAGCTGACTGCAACTAATAAGAAGGATAAAGACCCTTGGACGTGGCGTATTCCTGGAGGCATCCTACCAGGGTGGCTTACACGTTTGTTCCAGGGAAAGAAGGACTTTTGGCGCCCCTATGCGGACGATACCATCGATGGCAATGTAGGTGTCAATTCTCATGAGAGGAGCCCTATTGGACACAATGCTGACTGGGTCAAGCCTGGTGAGCCTTTACCTCACGTGGTAACCGAGATTTACTCTGGAAATGATAAGCGATAAGCCGGGGTATAATTCGTAACTCAGCCTGCAGGGCCGAAGCTGGTTTATTTACTCGGGGCGGTGTGTTTTATCTAGTTTTGCTACGTGCTACAGACAGGGTTGGAAATTAGTTTAG